>CAUYTI010058174.1:0-11751 GCA_963575145.1 Galago senegalensis
GTTGTGGCGGGCGCCTGTGGTCCCAGCTACTTGGGAGGCAGAGGCAAGAGACTCGCTTGAGCCCAGGAGTTGGAGGTTGCTGTGAGCTGTAATGCCATGGCACTCTACCCAGGGGGACAGCTTAAGGCTCTGTCTCAAAAAAAAAAAAAAAAACAGGAAAAAGTATTGAAGTGGAATGTGATTAAGCCATGCCATAAGCCTACTCCAGGGACAACAGCTATTAAGAGACAGAAAGAACACTGCAATTAACACTCACATAGAATAAAGCTTAGGAAGTCAAAATATAGCCATTAAAATAAAAGTCAGTAGATAGACCAACCTTCTGGTTAAACACAGTAGATTGAACACCCACATTTATGTCTACTCATCACAAAATCCCACTAAGATGGAAATTAAAATATATATTTTTAAAGGTATATCTTGGACTCGTCGCCTGTAGCTCAGTAGCTAGGGCACCAGCCACATACACCAGAGCTGGTGGGTTGGAACCCAGCCTGGGCCTGCCAAACAACAATGACAACGACAACAACAACAACAAAAATAGCTGGGTGTTGTGGCGGGCGCCTGTAGTCCCAGCTACTTGAGAGGCTGAGGCAAGAGAATTGTGTAGGCCCAAGAGTTTGAGGTTGCTGTGAGCTGTGATGCCACAGCACTCTACCAAGGGTGACAAAGTGAGACTCTGCATCAATAATAATAATAATAATAATAAAGAAATAAATATATATGTTGAGAAGAAAGAGACTGGGATGAAAGATAATAGCAAATCATATTTTGGAGGGTAGACAATGGATTCATGAGTAGAAACAGACATAAAAGACCCAAAAGCTGAAATCTAAGCTAGTCATGATGGAAGCCTCCCCAAAACATGATTCCTACATGAAACTCCAGACTGACTCTCTGTTGGTGAAGCTGCCCATTCCTGTAGAGAGCACTTTGATCCTTAGGTTAAACTTGTAAACCATATTTTTCATTTATTACCTAAACATGGGAGCTTCCTCGTTTTAGATGAGAAACATCACCATTTCATTATGCTGAGGAATTTTCAAGGTTTTTTTTTTGAGACGGAGCCTCAAGCTATCCCCCTGGGTAGAGTGCCATGGCATCACGCTCACAGCAGCCTCCAACTCCTGGGCTCAAGCGAGTCTCCTGCCTCTGCCTCCCAAGTAGCTGGGACCACAGGCACCCGCCACAACACCCAGCCATTTTTTGGTTGCAGCCATCATTGTTGTTTGGCGGGCCCAGGCTGAGGATTCGAACCCGCCACCTTAGGTGTATGTGGCTGGCGCCTTAGCTGCTTGAGCCACAGGCACTGAGCCTCAAGGTTTTTTAAGTACTAATGAGTCTAAAATAATGACAGATAAAACTTCATAAATGTTAAGAATCTAATTCTATCTAAAAGTTGGTCGTAGTCTGCTTCCTTCTGATATTTTCCTGTTTCTTCAATCACTTTCTTTACCCCACTTTGGTTTCCTTTGCCCTCATTAGTTTTTGAATTATCTACAGTCTCGGTACAGATTTAGAATACTTTTACATAAATCCCATCAGGGAGTGCTGTATGCAGTCTATTTTACTTTCTAGTATATTGCCATCTGCCTAGACCAGGGGGTCCAACCTTTTTTCTCTTCTGCACGTTGGAAGAAGAGTTCAAATACAAAAGCACCAACGACAGCCAAAAAAAGGTCCGTGCCGACTTTTTGTGATACTCCATATACTTTTCATGATAGATACACCACAGATAAGCAAAACAGTCCTCAAACAATCTGAATGCTACTGTGGGCCACACGTGGGACACCCCTGATTCCTAGACCATAGTCCATTCTGGTTTTAGAAAGTGAAATTGTCTTATCTCCCCTACATTATGGATCTACCCTCCCTCATTAGATAATCTTTTTTTATTTTTTGCTTATTTCCTCCTTTGTATTGGAAGCCTGGGTCTCTCAGTTCAGTATTCTCTATGGGGAACAGGCAGGCTTTAGACGTTTCTGCCTGTAGTTGACAGTTGTGATAGCCCTAGCCCTTTTAGAGAAATGTGGGAAGAAAAACATTCAGTCTTTTGGTCATTTCTCAGCTTTTGCCTCTGTGGATGGACAGTTAAGTGTATACAAAGGTTTTATAACCTTGAAGGTAAAGCTCAGCACAAACTGTTCCCTAGCATAGCAAATAACACTTATCTTGTAGGGGTTCTCTGCACTTGAAGTGGTCCATATTTGAGAAGTCAGTTATTATTATAATTTATCTGGAGGCAGGAATAGTCTAAAACTGTTTGCTGAGGGGAGCTATTGACCCTTTCCATAGGTATAATGTTTAATTTTATGTGTCCATTGAGTTAAGGATGACCACATAGCTGGTAACACATTATTTCTGAGCATGTCTACAAGGGTGTTTCTGGAAGAGAATAGCATTTGGATCAGAACGCACTCACCAATGTGGGTAGGCATCACCCAAACTATTGAGGACTCAGATCGAACAAAGGCCAAGGAAGGTCCGACTTAAGCTAAGGCAAGATCTCCTGCTGCCTTTAGACCTTGGTGTTCCTGGTTCTCAGGCCTTTGACCTTGTGTTGGGAGTTACACCATTGACTTCCCTGGTTCTTAGGCCTTCAAACTTGACCAAATCACATCACAGACTTTTCGGGTTCCCCTGCTCACAGATAGCATTCCGTGGGATTTCTTAGTCTCTCTAATCATCTGAGCCAGTACCCATAATAAATCACCTCTTATATATGTATATATAATGTCTTCTTTTGGTTCTGTTTCTCTGAAGAACTTTGACTAATACAATAAATGTGCTCTTGATTTGGCTATCCCGTGTGACAGCTGTGCAGATACCATCGCCTGGCTAATTTTTCATTTTTTAGTAGAGACAGGGTCTTGCTCTTGCTCAGGCTGGTCATGAATTCCTGAGCTCAAGCAATCCTCCCACCTCAGCCTCCCAGAATGCTAGGATTACAGACATGAGCCACCACATCTGGCCTCCCTCTGTGTTTTTAATGAGCTCCCAGGTGATACTAATGCTACTGGTCAATGGACCACACTTTGAGTAATGAAATGTCAGGCAGAAGTAGCTTTAGGATGTGTGGCTATGGGAATCTTAGTTGCCAGGCCCTTTCCCATGTTCCTGAATGATAATGACAAAATCAAAGTCAATCCTTGCCTTAAGTTCTGAGGGCAAGCCAGAGTCCTGTTGGAGATGGCTGATTCTACTTGTCGTCTACCCAGAAGATGAGGCTATACTTTTTTCTGTAGACCCTAAAACCTCCTCTGTGAACCTGAAGGACCAAGGTCTAGGTGATGTGAAGCAAAAAGAAAACCACATCTTCTCAGTTTGCTTGAAGCTTCCTTCAAGTGGCTGTAGCTCCCTTTTGGATCTTCTCTGCTGGTGTAAATCTTGCCAAGTTTGGTTTTTCTGATCCTAAACTCTGTGAGCTGGACCAGCAGCTGCGCAGACATTAGTCTTTTCAATAGTATCTTTTTTCCCTTCTATTCTTTCAAATCACATTAATCCTACCTTGAATGACTTCTCCTCTTCTTGGGGCTGTGCTCCTGAACCATAATATCACATCCATTCTATGTATCAAACCCACAGGCTTCTGATCTAGTCCTAAGTTGTTCTGGTCCTCAAAGACCAAGGAGATTTGGGTCGGATTGCTAGATTCTATCAATTTTTGCTTTTTGCACTAGTATGTGATGGGCAAAAACATTGGCAACTGGCATTGTGGTCAGATGATCTGGGCACATATCTAAGTGCTATGCGCTCAGACATTTATTACCATACATAAAGTATTATGAACCTCAGTTTAAAGTGATTATAGAAATTCCTACCTCAGAACATCATTGGAAAGAAAATCAAAGCTAATTCTTCAAAGATTAAAAATATGGTAGAAAAAAGAATACAGTAGAACCCCCATAGTTGATCACCTCCCTACATGACCACCTCCTTAAGTTGACCTCATTCTCATAGACCAGACATGCACCATATGTACGTATCAGTGCAGGAGGCCTGCTACCTTGTGGGTGACCACCTCCATATGTTGACTAGTTTGTTATAGTCTTTTGAGTAGTCAACTCACAGAGGTTCTACTATACTAAACCCAAATAAGGGCGGTGCCTGTGGCTCAGAGGAGTAGAGCACTGGCCCCATATGTTGGAGGAAGCGGGTTCAAACCCTGGCCAAAAACTGCAAAAAAATAAATAAATAAATAAAATAATAAAATAAACCCAAATAAAAAGGCCCAAGTTGGTGGTCCAGCTATCCCTGTGGCAATTATAGGTATGACAGAGGAAAGACATAATTTTGTCTTTTATGTCCAGTCTTCATAGAAGTATGGTTTGCGTACCCTTGTATCAGAATTACCTGGAATATACATTCTCAAGCACCATCTTACCTGTTACTATATCTGAATCCCTGAAGGGTGGTGGTGGTATTCATTAATCTGTTTTTAAGCAAGACACTCAAATGATTCTTTTTTTTTAGGAAGAGTCTCAAGCTGTCCCCCTGGGTAGAGCACCATGACTTCATCATAGCTCACAGCAGCCTCCAAGTGTTGGGCTCAAGCAATCCTCTTGCCTCAGTTTTTTTTTTCTATTTTTAGTAGAGATGGGGTCTCGCTCTTGCTCAGGCTGGTCTCAAACCCATGAGCTCAAGCAATCCACTCACGTTGGCCTCGTAGAGTGCTAGGACTACAGGCCTGAGCCACTAGCCTGCCCGGCCCTCAAATGATTCTCATGCACATTCAAGTTTTGAGACCCAGACTGCTGTCCCCACCGTGGGGGTATTGAATTGATCTCTGCTGGGTTAGCCTTCTGAGCAAACTCATACACTATTTAGAATTTTTCTGCTTGGTCTCCAACTCAGTCCCAAACCCCAAATCCTGATCTTTTCAGCTCCTGCCCTTCCCAGAAGCCTCAGCTTTTTTCTGCCCACTCCTAACGTGTGCCTCAGGCTCCCCGACTAACTCTCAAGCTAATTTCTGCTACCTCTGGGGAGCAATTATTACAACCTTCCCTTTTCGAGCTAGCTCTTGGGGTGTCTTGGCTACAATACATCCCATGAGTCAGCCCCGACGGGGGAAAAGGAAGGCTCACCAAGCCAAGTCTACGGGGATCATCTCTTCACTTTGAAAGAAGCCACAGGGATAAACTGCCCTTGCCCCAGTGCTTGCTGGGAAGCTGGCAGGGCTCCAGCAACAAGCATGCAAATAATTCATAGCAATCTTTTTGTGACCTGTTTAAAAAAATTCCTAACTGGCAGGGAGTTCCAGAATTGATCCAGGGTAGAGCTGTTCCCATTTACTTTCATTGCTCTAGAACCAGGGCAAATGGGACAGATCACTCAGTGCAGTCAAAGTCACCTCCGGAGCTTCATCCACACCAGGCTCAGTGATGTTCTTTTTTTCTTTTTTCTTTTTTGAGACAGAGTCTCAAGCTGTCGCCCCCCAGTAGAGTGCCGTAGTGTCATAGGTCACAGCAACCTCAAACTCTTGGGCTTAAGTGATTCTCTTGCCTCAGCTTCCCAAGTAGCTGGGACTACAGGCACCTACCACAACGCCCGGCTATTTTGTTGTTGTTGCAGTTGTTATTGTTGTTTTAGCTGGCCCAGGCCAGGTTCAAACACATCACCCTCAGTGTATGTGGCCAGTGTCCTACCCACGGAGCTACGGGCGCCTCCCCTCAGTGATGTTCTTTGTCCTTAACTTACCCAGAAAGAAATGTGTTAGTAAAATGAGCCTTTGTCTCACAGAGCACCAATACAGCTAGCTGGCCTCGCTGGCAGATGTACAAAAGTCAAGTTCTAGTTAGTTTGGCTATGAATCTGCGCCTTAAGACAATCCTCTTCTTGGCTTACTCTCCTGGAATCATTTCCTAGCACATATATGTTCTTAAGGATGTGAGAACCTTTGCGGATGTAGATTTTATACCAAATAATCTTCATTCCCCTTTCCATTTCACAGTGGCTTTGTCAGATACTATAGAGTAGTATAGTCTTCTTTATTCCTTACCAAGTTACATGATAGTCATTTAATGCAAAAGATTTCTTTTATTGGTTACCATTAAAATGCTGACCTGCTGGTTTCGTTTAGATTAGGGATTGTCAACCGAGTTGGCATGCCCCTTTCTGTGAACAGTATTATTGGAACACTGCCACACACATTTGTTTATAATATTGTCCATGGCTGCTTTTTCACTACAGCAGCCAGAGTAAAATAGTTGTGACAGGATGGTATGACCTTCGGAGCCTAAAATATTTACCTCCTGATTTTTTATAGGAAAAGTTTGCAACCCCTTTTTAGACTATAAGTATCTACAGATCACAGAACAAGTAGTTAGGTTATTCTGCAAAGAACTCACCATAATTTTCTTCTTTTTTTATTTATTTTTTGAGACAGAATCTCACTTTCTCACCCTTAGTAGAGTGCCATGGCATCTTAGCTCACAGAAACCTCCAACTCTTGGGCTCAAGCAATTCTCTTGCCTCAGCCTCCCAAGTAGGTGGGACTACAGGTGCCCGCCACAACACCCAGCTATTTTTTTAGAGATGGAGTCTCACTCTTATTCAGGCCGGTCTCAAAGCTGTGAGCTCAGGCAGTCCACCCACCTTGGCCTCCCAAGTGCTAGGATTACAGGCGTGAGCCACCTCGTCCGGCCTCACCACCATAATTTTACATGCCTAATAGGCACATCCTGGTATATTTCATGACTTTTAGAGCAGAAGTGCATAAGACTATAAAACTTCTATACAGAAGGCACGAAAATCAAAGACACAGAAAAATAGTATGGTTATCTTTGAATAGGAGGATTATGGAACAAGTTTTCTTCTTTTTTTCTTTATAGATTTGCCAAATGTCTTTCAACAATTATTTACTACACATGCACACACGCGCACATACACACACACACACCTAGCAACTCTTTCCACTCCCAGGTTATTTGGTGGGGTCTAGTTGTTAAACAAAGAAGATCGATACAATATGGAAATTGTTTTTTCTACATCAATGTAAAGATGAACATAGAAGTGTTTTCTTTTTTTTTTTTTTTTTGAGACAGAGCCTCAAGCTGTCCCCCTGGGTAGAGTGCTGTGGCATTGTAGCTCACAGTAACCTCCAACTCCTGGGCTCAAGCGAGTCTCTTGCCTCCGCCTCCCAAGTAGCTGGGACCACAGGCGCCCACCACAACGCCGGGCTATTTTTTGGTTGCAGCCGTCATTGTTGTTTTGGCGGGTCCGGGCTGGGGATTCGAACCTGCCACCTTAGGTGTACGTGGCTGGCGCCTTAGCCGTTTGAGCTATAGGCGCCGAGCCAAGAAGTGTTTTCATAATCAAATCCTAATTGAATTAAAATAACATTATTCAGAATCTCTTTTAGCATTGTGTCATTATAAATATTCATGAAGGTCTATCAATCTAAAGAAAATTAATGGACTTAGATTATTTTATAATGTATTTTATCATCTCAAATCCAGGTCACAGTCTTTATTTTTATTTACTTATTTATTTTTATTTTATTTTATTTTATTTTTGCAGTTTTTGGCCGGGGCTGGGTTTGAACCCACCACCTCTGGCATATGGGGCGGGTGCCCTACTCCTCTGAGCCACAGGCACCACCCCTATTTATTTATTTACTTTTCGAGACAGAGTCTCACTATGTTGCCCTCAATAGAGTGCTGTGACGTCACAGCTCACAACAACCTCAAACTCTTGGGCTTAAGCAATTCTCTTCCCTCAGCCTCGCAAGTAGCTGGGACTACAGGCGCCTGCCACAATGCCCGGCTATTTTTTAGTTGTAGTCGTCATTGTTGTTTGGCAGGCCTGGGCTGGGTTCAAACCCTCCAGCACCGGTGTATGTTGCCGCCGCCTAGCTGCTGAGCTACAGGCACCAAGCCAGGTCCCAGTCTTTAGTAGGTGCTAGGCAATCATGTTTGCTAGATTACTGTTGCCAAGCTGTGTATTACTCAGGACTTTGTGGTTACAAGTGACTGAAAACTGACTCAAATAACCTCAACCAAAAGAAGGAGGCATTTATTGGCTCACACACTCAGACCACAGGAAGGATGTAGGAGTGCTGGAACCACCTCAAATGCCATCAGCTTTCCCTGTTTCTCCCTCTGCTTTTTTCTCTGATGGAGGTCATTCTCTCAAGCCAGCCCACTACATCTAGTTTGAACAATCAGAGGAAGATTCTGACAGGTTTGGCTGGAGTCACGTGTTCACTCCTGGTTGAAGGAGAAAAAATGGAGGCATATTTTGCTGAAAAGAGCGGGTAGGGGGAGAAGAGAAGGTGAGTTCCTGGCACTACAAGCAGAGATGGAGGAGTCACAGCAACGAGGTGGGGGAGGGGCTTTGTTTTGGAGTGGCAACCACTGTGATTGGTGCCTGTGTTATGGGACAGACGAAGAGGGTCCCACTGCCTATCACTGTCAGCCAATATGCAGAGACAGTGGGGATAGGTCCATCAAACTTTATTTGTTAAAAGGCCAGGATTCTGGAGAACAGTGAGAGTAGCCTCTCCAAGACTGTTCTGTTCTTTCATTTCCAAAACTACAGTTTGATACGTTTGAGTTCAAAGTGAAGACTATGTTTACCCTTAGACAATAATCAGCAGAACCCATGACTCAAAAACAATTGATAACACTAATTTAAAAGTTAGTCTCCTAAATCAATCCACTTAAACTACTCAAGATAGGCATCTTTAGGGTGGGAGCTAAAGTTACAAGAGAGTAAGAATGGGAGACAGGGGGTGACAATCAGGCAGGATCTAAACTGACCAGACCAGCTGTGTCATGTCTGCCCTAGACTGACACCCTCCATTTTATTCTCACTCTATGAGCTTACACCTACTCACTATAGATCCATGGCCCAAATGGACTAAGAGAGACCAGATAATATACGGCCATCCTCTTTTATGGGAGGTCTAGCTTTCCATGGTGTCAATTACCTGTTGTCAACAACAGTCCAAAATAGGTGACTATAGTACAATAAGATTTTTGAAAGAGAGTGAGAGAGACCAAAGTCACATGACTTTTATTACAGTGTAAATTTTATCATAGACATATGTGTATTAAAAACCACAGCATACATAGGGGGTCAGTGCTGTCTACAGTTTCAGACATCTACTAGAGGTCTTGGAATGTATTCCCCAAGGATAAGGGGGGACCACTGTACACAGGTAGATGGCCAATAAAATTTATATCAGAAAATCCATGCTATTTGAAATCCTTAAAGACTATTCATCAAATATTGCTAAAATATAGGCCTCCACTCCCTTTTCTTTCTTACTGATGAAGAACAAAATGCACTTCTGTTTCTTATCTTTCTCCAACCTTTTGCTCTCCGCCTTGCAGTTAGAATCCTGCTCATCCCATTTATCTTCACTTCCATTCAGGAGGGAAGAACTTAAACAGATCCCCAAAGAATCTAATGCCAGTAAGACTTCAGTGAGCAGCAGTCACCCAGAGGGCTTGCTAAAACTCTGATTCCTGACCCCATCCCTTTGAGTCTGAATCAGTAGGGACAGGGTGGGGCCCAGGCACTTGCATTTCTTTTTCTTTCTTTCTTTTTTTTAAGACAAAGCTTCACTTTGTCACCCTCTGTAGAGTGCAGTGCCTTCACAGCTCACAGCAACCTCCAGCTCTTAGGCTTAGGCGATTCTCTTGCCTCAGCCTCCTGAGGCACTTGCATTTCTAATAAGCACCCAGGTAATGCTGAGGCTTTAGGTCTGTGCACCACACTTTGAGTAGCTCTGATAGAGTCCATGTCTCAAAACCCATGTTTCATAGTAACCTCAAATTAGTGGTTTTCACCCAGGAGCAGTTTTGCCTCCTAGGGAACACTTGGCAATGTCTAGAGACATTTCTGATTGCCACTACTTGAGGGGCAGGGGAGAATGCTCCTGGCATCTAGCAGGTAGAAGCCAGGGATGCTGCTAAATATCTTGTAATGCGCAAGACAGTCCCCCAAACAAAACAATTATCTGGCCTAAAACATCAATGGTATAGAGGTGGACAAATCCTGCTTAAATTCCTAGGATCACAGGACGGTAATCCAGGGTCCAAAGATAAACTGTGCAAGCATTATGATTTATCCTCTACCTTGTTCTAATAGGGAGCACAAGAAAGCAGATTATATGTAGCAGCACAATCAGCTTACCATCTGCTGTCTTATACTGTGCTTAGCCATTACATTATCAGCCAGGCCCCTGGAGGCATCCAAGTTTGCAACCCTCTGATTTTGTCTAACCTCTCTATCTTACAGATGAGAAATGAACTACAATATGGGCCAATAGATTGGCCTCAGTTTCAAAAGGGACCCCAGATCAGGAATCCTATTTGGTGACAGTCATTGTGATGCCAATATGGAACACACACTGGTATTCTCTAGTACTGTGGTCTCCAACCATGGGTGGCAGATTGGTAGTGGTCCATGGTCTATTAAGCAGGCCATACAGCAGGAGGTAAGTGGCAGGTGAGTGAGCAAGTGAGCAAAGTTTCCTCTATATTTACAGCTGTAAATGGAAAATTGTCTTCCATGCAACCAATTCCTGGTGCCAAAAAGGTTGGAGTCCACTGCTCTATCTAGTATATTCAGGTATGGTTATATTATTCATGCATTTATTTATTTTTTCAGCATTCATGCCCCATACACAGTGTTCTTATTTGCATATACAAAATCAAACGTTATACACATAAATCAAAGGTTTTCATATATTCCCTAGTAATAGCATTGGACGTAGGACATATTTGATCCATGATATTTAATTAACATCACATCCAAATGCTTAAAGATAGAGAAGTTCCAGCAACAAGTTCTATTTTTGAAATACCAAATTGAAGCCTGGAGTTTGTTATGAGACTGGATGGCTCTTCCATCTATCAATTGTGCACACTGTGGCCAAACCATTTCTCTGCCCTTCAAAGAAATTTTACACTATCTAGGATTTTTTTTTTTTTTACCCTCACTTCACTTTAGCATTTAGAAAAAGAAAGAAAAGGCCAAGTGGGGTGGCTCAAGCCCATAATCCTAGCACTTTGGGGGGCCAAGGAGGGTAAATTGCCTAAGCTCAGGAGTTTAATACCAGCCTGAGCAAAATCAAGACCCTATCTCTAAAAAAAAAAAAAAAAAAATAGCTGGGCCTTGTGGTGGGTGCTTGTGCTTCCATCTAATCAGGTGATTTGAAAGCAAGAGTTTGAGGTTGCTGTGAGCTATAATGCTACAGCACTCAGCCCCAGGGTGACTGAGTGAGACTCTGTCTCAAAAAAAAAAAACATAAAAAACAAACCTCCCAAAATTAAAATATTAAAAAGCAAAGAAAGAAACTAAATTACACTTGAGTATTAGCACTATGCTCTGTGAACTATGGTCTGCAGGCCATATCTAGCTCACTGCCTATTTTTGTAAATAAAGTTTTATTGGAACACAGCTATGCCTGTTCATGTACATATTTTCTATAGTTGCGTTCATGGAGTTGAATAATGTGACAGAGACCCAATGGCTGATAGAGTCTACAGTGTTTACTATCTGGCTCTTTGCAGAAAAAAAAAGTTCTGGCCCTGCTCTTAACCATGTATTATTAGTTTGTAGCATATGAAGTTGTTGGTATGTGGCAGTTTTGATTTATACTTTCTTTTTTTTTTTTTTTTTTTTGAGACAGAGCCTCAAGCTGTCCCCCTGGGTAGAGTGCCGTGGCATTACAGCTCACAGCAACCTCCAACTCCTGGGCTCAAGCAAGTCTCTTGCCTCCGCCTCCCAAGTAGCTGGGAC
>CAUYTI010058176.1:0-25119 GCA_963575145.1 Galago senegalensis
TGTGGTCCCAGCTACTTGGGAGGCGGAGGCAAGAGACTCGCTTGAGCCCAGGAGTTGGAGGTTGCTGTGAGCTATAATGCCATGGCACTCTACCCAGGGGGACAGCTTGAGGCTCTGTCTCAAAAAAAAAAAAAAAAAGACTAGCCTGAGCAAGAGTGAGACTCCATCTCTCCTAAAAATAGAAAAACTAGCTGGGCATTATAGCAGGTGCCTGTGGTTCCAGCGACTCAGGAGGCTGAGGCAGGAGAATCACTTGAGCCCAGGAGTTTGAGGTTGCTGTGAGCTATGACGCCACAGCACTCTATCCTGGGCAATAGAGTGAGACTCTTTAAAAAAAAAAAAAGAAAGAATTAAAAATCCTAACCTTTCAGGGCCAGACGCAGTGTTTCACGCCTATAATCCCAGCACTTGGAAGGCCAAGGTGGGTGGACTGCCTGAGCTCACAAGGTCAAGACAAGCCTGAGCCAGAGCGAGACCCCATCTCTAAAAGTAGCTCAGTGTTGCGGCGGGTGCCTGTAGTCCCAGCTACTCAGGAGGCTGAAGCTAGAGAATGGCTTACGCCCAACAGTTTGAGGTTGCTTTGAGTTGTGATGGCACGGCACTCTACCAAGGGCAACAAAGTGAAACTCTGTCTCAAAAAAAAGAAAAGAATAGAAAAGAAAATCCTAAACTTTCACTTGTTTTTTTTTTTTTTTTTTTGATACAGTGCCTCAAGCTGTTCCCCTGGGTAGAGTGCCGTGGCATTACAGCTCACAGCAACCTCCAACTCCTGGGCTCAAGCGAGTCTCTTGCCTCCCCCTCCCAAGTAGCTGGGACCACAGGCGCCCGCCACAATGCCCGGCTATTTTTTGGTTGCAGCCATCATTGTTGTTTGGCGGGTCCAGGCTGGGGATTCGAACCCACCACCTTAGATGTACGTGGCTGGCGCCTTAGCCAGTTGAGCTATAGGCGCCGAGCCTCCTTATAGTTGTTGTTGTTGTTTCAAGACAGAATCTCACTCTGTTGCCCCAGGCTAGAGTGCCATTGTGTCATAGCTCACAGCACCCTCGAACTCCTAATCTTGCCTCAACCTCCTGAGTAGCTGGGACTAAGGCTGCCCATCACCATTCTCAGCTAGTTTTTCTATTTGTAGTAAAGACAGGTTTCCCTCTTACTCAGGCTGGTTTTGAACTTGGGAGTTCAAACAATCTACCCACCTCAGCTTCTCAGAGTGCTAGGATTACAGCTCTAAGCTACCATGCCTGCCCATATAGTTGGTTAATGGTTCTAACTTTCCCAAATGTTAAAGCTTTTGCCCCTTTATTTTAAACTCACTGTCCCCCAGGGAGGTATCCCTATTGGACGGATAAAGAAGCAAAACTCCATAGGAGTTAAGTGACAAGATTGAGACTGTTCAGCTGGCGAATGGCTGGGTTTCAGAACCTGTGTGTCCTGATTCCAACTTGTGCTTTTTTATACTTGATCTGCTGCCTCCCTGCCTTCTACTGTTCTTTTGGTTTTTATTCTTTGAACATTAGAGATAGTGAAAGGGGCAATTAGAGGAAGACTCTAGGCCTTGTTGGTCCTGCTTTAGGTATTCCATTTCTTTGGGGGTTTAGGCATATGATACCCAGCAATTAAAGCCTTGGCTAAGAGAATAAGGCAGTGGGTGAAGTCAGCCCATTTGATACAGGAGATCATTTAGTTCAGGAAGTGTTCTTGTGGTGATTTATTCTTGGGATGTGGCCAGGTAAGTCTTGTGCATCTTAAAAGCAATTTCCTGTAGGTCCTGCTGACCATATTACAAACTTCTCAGAGCCACAAGCCTTAAGCCTTGGGAACCCAAAGGAATTCAGGTAGTGGTAAGCCCTATCAATATTACAATTATGTGTTTCATAGCAGAAGGATGCAGAATGAACCCCTCTCAACCCAAAGTATTAATTATTTGAATGTATTCCTTTTTGCCATATTTAATGTGATAGGGTTTAGTGACCTGTTATTTGAAATGGATGAACTTAACAAAGATTTAAAACTCAAGCTTGGAAATACTGTTAGATTCTAAATATAACATTGTCAAACAAAAGGTCTCTAGACTAGAGGGTAAGGATAATGAAAACAGTATCCAAAGCACAAGTTCTTTGTGCTTGAGCCTTAAGTTTTGAACTTGCGTATTAGGGGTTGTTTACCTTTCCAAATGCAAGAAGAACATCTTCATATTATTCATGTTGGTATGGCACCAGTCCCATAGTAATTTTTGGTAAGAGCCAGTCATCATAGGTAAGAATCAAGTACATTTTGTACAATACATCTTTTGATCAGCAAAAGCAGATGGACACATTTTGGAACCTTCTCATGTGATTAATAAAATTACCTAAATTTTTTTACTTTCAATGTTGATGATTTTCTGCCCTTTCCTTTTATTTTTAGGGGATCATTGAAAACTTTTGTCCATACAGTCCATCTATTACAGAAACAAACTGATCTAGGGTCCCTGCCTGTAGCTGACGTACTGTATAGGTAAGTTGTAACTTTGGATACTAAAAGCTTCTTCCAAACAAGGCAGATTTCTGAATAAAGCCTCTTTTAATAATTAGATTGCTAATTATCAATTAATAATCTTTTTTAAAGAATGGAATCATATTTACCTTCTTAATTAAGAATTCTGTCTCGTCCGTCCTTCTTTGAAAGTATTTCTAGACAATATTACTTTTTTCATTCTTTTTAATTTTTGTCTTAAAATAATGCAATAGCTTATAATAAAATCTTATAAATATTGACATAATATATTAATTAACGTATAAAGAAAAAAGTGAAAATCATTCATAATTTCATTACCCAAAGATAACTACTTCTAATATTTTGGTACTAATATTTTGCTTCCTAATTCACATTCCTCTCTTTTATTATAATATTTTTATAAGCACTGCTTTGTAATTTTTTTCATTTAAAATTATTGTGGGGGCTCGGCACCTGTGGCTCAAGCGGCTAAGGCGCCAGCCACATACACCTAAGGTGGCGGGTTCGAATCCCCAGCCCGGACCCGCCAAACAACAATGACGGCTGCAACAAAAAAATAGCCGGGCGTTGTGGCAGGCGCCTGTAGTCCCAGCTACTTGGGAGGCGGAGGCAGGAGACTCGCTTGAGCCCAGGAGTTGGAGGTTGCTGTGAGCTGTGATGCCATAGCACTCTACCCAGGGGGATAGCTTGAGGCTCCGTCTAAAAAAAAAAAAAAAATTATTGTGAATATTTTTTCAGATGTATATTTGTGTAAAGTAGTATACATCTTAGTTTTAAGATTTTAGTTTGTGGGGCGGTGCCCATAGCTCAGTGGGTGGCACCAGCCACATACACCCAGTCTGGCAGGTTCAGCCCTGGCCCAGGCCTGCTAAATAACAATGACAACTGCAACAACAACAAAAAAAAATAGCTGGGTATATGGCAAGTGCCTATAGACCCAGCTACTTGAGAGGCTGAGGCAAGAGAATCGCTTCAGTCCAGGAGTTTGAGGTTGCTGTGAGCTGTGACGCCACAGCACTCTACCCAGGGTGACAGGTTGAGACTATGTCTCAAAAAAAAAAAAAAGATTTTAGTTTGTGCCCTTTGAGGTGGTAGGTATACTTTTAATTCTTGCTGAAATGCATTGTCTCAGTGTCATTGCAATTCTTCTTCCCCGCCTTATAGGCTATTGCTTTTGGAAGGGGGGCCTGGATCCCCCTCCTGTTTGCTTGGGGGCAAGCACATAGTATCTTGGGGGTATGAAGACATGTTGCCTGCTCCCGATAGTAACACTGGCTCCAGTTCTGAAAATAAAGGTAATGTAAAGGTTTTTGTTCTATGATTGATAGTAAGATGTAAATATGATGGTTTTAGATCATTGTGGTAACTGCTTTAAATATAACTCTGTGCGTTCTTTTAAATTAAGAGCCCAAGATTTCTATACAGTCGGCTCATTGTCTGCTTTATCAGTAAAGGTATAAAGCTGATACTTGGTGAGGTAAGAAAATGGGTAGGCTTTACTATACCACAAGGAAAAGGTATCATCTGGGTACGTGGGCTTGGGTATGAAAGCCTTAAGTTAAATTTTTTGTTTGCTAATAGAGTATCAAGTCTTGCTGCTTTATCCCATTTCTTTTAGTAATTCATTGTGTATATTAATGAACTCTCCTCTCCTAAAAGCAAAAAATGAGGAGGTTCAAGGGAGCATGAATCCATAAGTATTTCCTTTAAATAAAGTAGGCTGGTTTGAAATGTTTTCACATAGGTTTAAAGCATTAAATGTCAGCTTATTATATTATCTCAATAAAAATGGCAAAAGCTCTTAACTAACTTACTAGAGGATTTAGGCCTCTCCATTTGCTTAATAAAACGTACAGGCCAATGCCATGGCCCACTGAACCCACAGGGCTAGTCAGCGCTTCTTGGCATAGCTGTGTACTGCCGCTCCTACCAGCAGAGTTGCATGTTTGCCGAGAGTCAGCCAGCCTTGCTCCCAAACTGGTTTGTTATTTTAATTAGGACTTGTTATTGTGATTATATCATTAAATATTACTTAGGTGATGAAATAGGAATGAAAAAAAAAACACCCAAGGACATTTTTTCCATAAAAATGTTGGATGTTTTAGAAAGACTCGTTCTCTAAGAAACTGGTATTTTTCAGGTGTGGCATTGAGACCCTATTCTTCCTACTCCTTCATTGTCTATCCTCTATGGGGCAATCCTCAGGGTTTGGAGCAGAATCTAAGCAATAGGCTACCTCAGCCCAGGGGCTGCGCCTTCTCATAGTCCACCACCTTTTCTGGGCAGTTGTATGAGAGTGCTAAGAGAAAAGGTAGAACTTGTAGATATGATTTATTCCCTTTCTTGACTCAACCAGAATTAGCAAAAGAAGTAGAATGCCTGCAGTACCCGAGAAGTTCTTAGATATTGTAGACTGTAGACTTACATCTTGGCCAGGCATGGTAGCTCACACCTATAATCCTAGCATTCTGGGAGGCCAAGGTGGGTGGATTACCTGAGCAAAAGGAAGACCCTGTCTCTAGTAAAAATAGCAAAAAACTAGCTGGGCATCGTGGTGGGTTCCTGAGGCTGGGGCAAGAGGACTGCTCGAGCCCAGGAGTTTGAGGTTTCTGTAAGCTATGATGATACCACAGCACTTTACCCAGGTGACTGAGTGAGACTCTGTTTCAAGGGAAAAGAAAAGAACTCGCATCTTCATACAGAACTAAAACCCCTTTATTCTCTTCCTGGACTCCTTTTGAGATCTGCCTTGGGGTAGTTTCTCACTCAGGATGCTGGTATTAAGTGGATCTCTTTGCTTTCATTCTCTTTGGTTTTGCATTTAGGTAGAAAAAGTTTTTTTTACAATAGTATTTTGAATAATTTAATTTTTAATATGCAAATATTCAACATTGACTGAAATTGAGAGAAGACTATAATAAACCCTACTACTCATCACTTGACTTCAACAAGTATCAACTCCTGGCCAATGTTATTTAATTTGTCCCCTATATCTACGCCTCATCAGACCTATTTTCAAAAGGCCTTGGGCCTTAATCTAAAGATTGGTGAATAAATGTAAAGTATAGTTTAAGGTAGGACACTAGTATTTAAAAAATGATCACTCACTTTAACTGACTTTTTTTTTGAGGAGCCAATGGTGTGTAAGTCTCAGTTGTCTCAGATTAGTAGACTGAATTTTTAAGATAGCAGCATACTCAGTACTAATTTGATGGTATGACATTGAATTTCCTCCAACTAATATGACATGCCTCAGGTGAACAAACATAGTGAGCAGAATGACTAAGAAACTAAACACTCAAAGCTTTATCTGTAAACCCTATTTTACAGCAAATTCCTTAGAATATAAGTTTGCAAATTATTTGCTATCATGTAGAGATAGTGTTTATTTTAGGTCAGGGGAGACATAGCTCAGGGGAAATATATTGCTGTTTTTAAATAGAAGAGATATTATACTTTTGTGCTATGTCTCTCCAGAAACTAAAATTAGGACCTCTGAATGGAAAATCCACAGAAGCACATTTTAGTTCAGTGTATACCATTAGTATATTAACATAATTTTACTTGCCATTTATGGAACACTAACTTTATACAAGAGAGTAATATAAGTTTATTGCCTGTATTATCTCATTTAGCCATCACTATAACTCTTGAGGCATATGTTATCCTCATCTTACAGATGAAGAAACTAAAGTTCAGAAAGGTTCAAGGTCACCTAATGAGTGCCCAAGGCTCTTAAGAGCTCACATCTCTCTTACTGTGCAATTATTAGTAAAGGTGTTGTAGTCATTTCAAATTAGAATTAGGAATGTTTAAATGTGACTGGTATAAACTTTCCAAAATTAAAAAAAGAGAAAAAGAGGGAAAAAAAAAGTTTGGCAGTCTGAACCTCATTCCCTGCTAATAACTATCTGGTCTTATCTTCGTCCCTGGATCTACATGCATTTGGATGTTTGATTTTGGGGTCCATGCCATCTTCTCTTAAAGTCTTATTGAAGCACTTAATTTAGAAATAGTAGATTCTCTTTCACTCAACCTCCTAATGGCTTTTTCATTAGAAAAAATATGTTTATAATTTCATTAGAAAAAGCATATATATCATTTACCTGTGAAAAAAACGATTTCAGATGCTGACTTGGGACGCTGTCTCACGGCAGATGGTCTTTACCTGTATACTACTAACTCAGTTGGAAGAGGAGTAAGCAAATTGGGGTCTGGATTACATGGTACTCTCAGGTCAGTTGCATGGAACTTGCTGAATACTTTGGCTGGAACATTTTCCTCCTTTTCATAAATCACTGGGAAGAAAATACTGGGGTTCATCCTGACTTCTGGTAGACTGATGACTGATTAACTAGTCTTAATAATTCAAAAGATTCCAGTCTACTCTTACTGCCACCTCTCCTCATTTTATTCTATTAACACATTTTAGCTTTGTTTTGGCCCAGAATTTGGTAGCCTTGGGGTCTTTGTTTCCAGCCAGAAATTCCTCTGTGACCAGAATTTTTATAGCAATATCAGTGTCTTCTCCATGTAGACAAGTGGACATTTTTCTACTTAAGTCTATTTTTTGAACTCAGATTTGACATTGGATTAGCAGTGATTTTCAGCTGAGATATAATATCTCTGAATTGCTGCCAAAAGAAACCACAGTTTGAGAGCCTGATATATATTTAGTTAGACCTTTTCCCCTACTTTTTCTCCTCTCTAATCATTGCGGAAAATTAATATTTGCCATAGCTTATCAGTCCCAAACTCAATGTTATATATTTTTTGTCCTTTGGATGCTTTGTATACTTAGTCATTAAAAAAAATTAGGTCAAAAATTTTGTTTGTGTCTGTTGTAGCCCATTGTAAGGTTTCTGACATAGTCTGGTGATTGAGCCTGCATACTGTTTTCTTCCACAGAGGTTTTGTATACTGCCGGAATGAGGAGCTGGAACCAGGATGGGTGGCTTTTGGCAGCGGCAATCTTCTCCACCGGCCTGTATCTTTTGATAATAAACCTCACTCCCTTTTCCAGGTCATTGACCAGAATACTCTTCAGGTAAACAGAAAACCAAGGCATTGTCTTTTGTATTTTGGACGGGATAAGGGAAGCTGTTAACATTGTCAGAAGTAATAGTACAGGCTCTGCTCATGTAGCTCAGCAGCTAGGGCACCAGCCACATACACCGGAGCTGGCAGGATTGAATCCAGCCTGGTCCTGCAAAACAACAATGACAGCTACAACCAAAAAATAGCCCGGTGTTGTGGCAGGCACCTGTAGTCTCAGATACTTGGGAGGCTGAGGCAAGAGAATCACTTAAGCCCAAGAGTTTGAGGTTGCTGTGAATTGTGATGCCACAGTACTCCACTGAGGGTGACATAGTGAGACTCTATCTTTAAAAAAAAAAAGAAGAAGTAATATAGTACAATTGATATATTTTCCTCCCAGAGTTGCATTCTTTCAGTTGTTATAATTTGGCCATTCTGTCATTTCTTTCATGTCTTAGAGTTTTCCCACATGGACTGAGTGAATGTGTTCTCTAAGTTTCTGAGGCTGACAATAACCTTTTTAAAAATGATTAAATTTTTTTTTCTTAAACAGGCTCAGCGCCAGTAGCACAATGGCTATGGCACCAGCCACATACACTGAGGCTGGTGGGTTCGAACCCAGCCTGGGCCAGCTAAGCAACAATGACAACTGCAACAGAAAAATAGCAGGCATTGTGGTGGGCATCTATAGTCCCCAGCTACTTGGGAGGCTGAGCCAAGACAATTGCTGAAGCCCAGGAGTTTGAGGTTGTTGTCAGCTGTGCACTCTACGGATGGTGACATTGTGAGACTCTTGTCTCAAAAAAAAAATTTTTTTTTCTTAAACAAAGATAGTATAAAATACTAGCTTTTGGCAGGAAGAGGAAGGCATTCTTTTCTTATTCAGTTTGCTTTAAACAGACTCTCTGTGGAAAAGGGAGCTTTGAAATGAGTTTAGAATAAAATCATTGCATGTTAGGGATTAAGAACTCACCTTTAGTGCTCTCATAAGCACTGTATACCAGCACTCACTCTTTTATACAGAAGTTACATGCTCTTTTGTCTGATTTCACTGACTATACATACCTTTAAGTTTGGACCCTGTCTTCCTTGTCTTCGTGTCCCAAGAACATAATATGGTGCCTGATATTTGATTGATAACAATAACAATATTGGTAACTACTATATATCAGTGTCTCTTTCTGTGCCAGGCTGTGGCCTAGGCAATTTATATGCACCTCCTCTGTGAGATATAACAGTGGTAGGTTTATCTTATAGATAAGGCAACTGAGGTTAGGCACTTTGCTGAATGAAGGAATGCAGCTCAGAAAGGTTAAGTAACTTGCCCAAGACCACACAGCTAATGGTAGCAGCACCAGCACTTGAACTCTGTACACTGCAGCTTTCTGCCTTTCATCCAAAATTGAAGTAAATGATTAGAGTTTACCATCTGTGGAGTGAGTGCCTTGAGAATAGTCACATCCAGGAATGAAGTGGAATATCACATCTCTTTTTGTGTTACTCAACTGACTTTCCTACAGAACAGGGACCGAGTCTTGTTCATCACTGTCATCTCCAGAGCTCAAAATTGTTGGATCAACAAAATGAACAGATTAACAAATAGATCACCAATCGACTGATCACAAATGTAGATGGATGAGAATGCCTTGCATTTATTTGAAATATAAGTTTAAACCTAGGAGTTAAACAGATGTTAAATCTCAGAACATGGTTTACATTAGAAGTAATGCCAGGTTCCTTTACACTGTTGCAAAGACTTTTAAAAATTTATTTACTTTCTTTTTGGCCATCAATTTTTCTAGTATGCAAAAACTTTGACACTGTCCAAGAAAGTAGTATATTAAGTCATTAAATAGATACATGGATAGGGTGTGATTTGGGGATAGCATGGCCAATCAGTAGCCGCCAACTTTCTAGACTTCCTGGCACTACAAGTTCAAAGTGAGTTTGAGTTTTTACTTTTGAACTAGACAAAACAAGTCTAGAGAAAAGTTTATATGAAATGAGTCAAGGGGCCAAAAGTAGCCTTAGGAAAACTAGGGACCCACCCAAAGCAATAGGGTAATTCAAATTTTGTTCTTTTTATTCCCTAAAGGCATCTACCTTCTCTAATTATTTTTATTTTAGGTTTTTAAGCTCTATTTCCAGATTTTATTTTACTTTATTTTTATTTATTTATTTTTCGAGATAGAGTCTCACTTTATCTGTGGCATTACAGCTCACAACAACCTCCAGTTCTTGGGCTTAGGCAATTCTCTTGCCTCAGCCTCCCAAGTAGCTGGGACTATAGGCACTTGTGACGACGCCCAGCTATTTTTTTGTTGCAGTTTGGCCTGTGCTGAGTTCAAACCCACCACCTTCGGTATATGGGACTGGCGCCCTACTCACTAAACCACAGGCAGTGCTCTATTTGTGTTTTTATTTTTTGAGGCAGAGTCTCACTTTGTCACCCTCAGTAGAGAGCTGTGGCATCATAGCTCACAGCAACCTCAACCTCTTAGGCTCAAGTAAGTGATCCGCTTGCCTCAGCCTCTTGAGTAGCTGGGACTAGAGGCGCCTGCCACAATGCCCAGCTATTTTTAGAGATGAGGTCTCACTCTGGCTCAGGCTGGTCTCGAACTCATGAACTCAGGTAATCCACCAACCTCAGCCTCCCAGAATGCTAGGATTAGAGGCAAGAGCCACTGTCCCCAGCTATTTCCAGATTTTCAAAAACAGCAAAAACCTAGCCAGCAGTTTCTTTGGTTCTCATTTTCCCTCATTTTATGTGCTTATCTCTGGCAGTAAAAATTAGTGTGTAGCTACACATTTAATGTGAAATTATGCAAAGTTTATTCATTATATTCACATAGAAGAATGTTTACTATTAGAAACATGTGCTTTCACGTCTAATGCAGAGAATTGGTGTTTGCCTTTTCTTCCTGGTAGACTTGGTGAATTCCAATAAGCCCTTGTGGGATCAGTTGGGATCTGTTGTGGCCTTCATAGTTTTTACTCCGTTTCTCCTTTCTCCTCCCTCCGCTCAGCTTCACCTCTCAACTTCCTATTGTGGTCACTTTTTTCCTTCCTTCCACATTTATTAAATAACTTTGAGTTAGGTTCTGAATTAGGAGCCTAGAATATAAAGATGAATAAGACACTTTTCTGGTCTTTTAAACATAATTAATCTTAAATTCATTTACTAAAGAAATATGATAAAGTGCTATTTCTCAAAAACTTTATTTTTAGTCAGTGCTAGATAAAACACGTGTGTAACAGATTTCAGGGTGCTTAATCAATACTTTTCCTATTAAATGTAATTTCCATTAATCTCAAGAATCTTTTCATCTGTTGTATGACTACTTATATTTATTCTACTTGCCACTGTGTGAACTTTTCTATTTTCACCGTGTAATTTTGGGGTATTGTTCTTAGAATAAATACCAGTTTTATTTTGATCAAGAAGCCTAAGGAATTCTCATCTTCAACTTAACAGCATTAACAGTGAGCTGATAATATTAATGAGAATTTCTGTGCCACTCTAGTAAAGCTTTCCTGCTGTTCATGTCCAGGTGTGCCAGATGGTACCGATGCCAGTCAATCACCTCCCTGTTGGCAGCACCATGAGCACCGTGCACCTCTCTTCAGATGGTACTTATTTCTATTGGATCTGGTCTCCTGCTAGTCTGAATGAGAAAACACCGAAGGGACATTCTGTCTTCATGGACATCTTCGAACTTGTGGTAAGTTCAACCTTCTTGCTTGTGTTAGACTGGCTGGAACATAGAAAGGAGAGCTTGGGGAAAGAAAGGGCTGGAAGCTACGGTGGTCCAGACCCACACCGTCCAGTGCGGCAGCCACTTGCAGCCACTTGCAGCTATCAATTAAAATTAAGTAGAGTTCAGACTTCAGTTGCTTAGTTCTTTTAACCACATTTCAGCTGATCAAGCCACATGTGACTAGTGGCTGCCTCATGAGCAGCAAAGATACAGAACATTCTGTCACTCAAGAATGTTTTGGTAGACACAGCTGGTCCAGATAATTTGTAGAGACTTATAAAATTAAAAATTGCTCCAAGCCAGATCTGTGACAAAACCTTATTTCGTGATGTAATTTATAACGTCTTTCTGGGAATAAATTAGCATTCCTATTTAAAAAAAAAATCAAAGCAATTTGCTAATAAATGTTAACCCCAGGATTAAAACATATTCTGGGAAAGCATTCATCCATTCTGCCCGCTGACTATCAGTTAAGAGTCCAGTAACCTTTAGCCATATATTCTTTTGTATTGAGTTTCACAGCATTCTCTAACCATTATCTTTTCTTACAAAATGTCCTTGTCGGAATGAATATTTGAATCGGTCTGCTAGGGATTGAACATAATTCATAATTCTCAGAAGAGCTTTTTATAAAAATTACAGACTTTCCAGCTGTTTAAAGAATTTAGATCTTTATCCTAAGAATAAAGGGAACATTGAAGAATTCCCCCTTTCCCTAATATGGTTTTGTTAAATTAAAAGAAAAAATTATATCAGAAAAATCCACTCACATAGTTTTCTCTGATACAGGCTCATAATGAAAAGCAGGAGTCCCTTCCCCGACCCCTTCCATCCTCAGCAGTCGTGTTCTTCTGGAGGTTACCTTTATATCTCTAAGTAAAATGCTTATATTGCCGTTGCATGGTTTATGAACTCCAGATAGTGCTCATTGATTTTTTTTTTCTGCTGTGATGAGGATTTAGCACAATTTCTCCTCTTTCCTTATTCCTCCTAACATATTTATTTCATTCATTTTAGTGTTCCTTTTAGTTATATTTATAATTGATCATTAAACCTTAATTTCTTATTCAGGAACTCCAAGCAGTATCTCTTGTCCCTTTACTTTAGATGATGTAGAGTGTCGTACCTTTCCCATTCTTCCATGTGGAGAAAACCAAGACTAAAAGTCTATGTTCAGGGAAATACCAAGAGGAAGAGAGATGACTCACCCTAGACCTAACCTTAGAGTAACTTAGGAATTGAAGGCATGAGATGTGGCATAAAGCCTTTGTGAGAGGAGGTGGTAGCCAGAGAGTTTACACAGAGGCCTATCAGCCCCGTGCCTGGTACATACATTTATACTTAGATGCTGGCTGCTCAGGCATAAGACTAGACATTTATTTTCTGAATAAATCGAATGATGTTGGAAAAAAGGCCTCTACATAGAAATGTTCAGTTCATCTAAGGAAAAGAGTTTCTTCCCTGGTGAATCACCCACAAATGATGTCTTCCAGTAAGTAAGCCTCAACCATGTCCACAGAATTTCTGATTAGTGTTGAACTGTTAAAAAAAGAGCAGACAGGCTAGGTGCCCAAAGTTCAATGGTCAAGGTGCTAGCCCCATGCTTCTGGGCTGGTGGGTTTAAACCCGGCCTGGGTCTGCTAAACAACAATGACAACAACAACAACAGCAACAAAAATGGCCTGGCATTGTGGCATTTGCCTATAGTCCCAGATACTTGGGAGGCTGAGGCAAGAGAATCACTTAAGCCCAAGAGTTTGAGGTTGCCATCAGCTGTGATGCTACAGCACTCTACTGAGGGCGATATAATATAACTCTGTCTCAAAAAAAAAAAGAACAGACAAAACAAAAACATAAACGTCCAAACATTGAAGAGGTATGTGTGCGAAGGAGAATAACTAAGACAAGGTTGGCAAAATAGTGATTATTATTGAAACTAGGTGATGGGCATATGGGAAGCTCATTGTTCTATTCTCTCTTCTTTTGTGTACGTTTAAATTTTTTCATGATTAAAAAGGAGTTTTTTTGTTTTTGTTTTGAGGCAGAGTCTTACTTTGTTGCTCTCGATAGAGTGCAGTGGCATCATAGCTCACAGCAACTTCAAATTCTTGGGCTCAAGTGATTCTCTTGCCTCAGCCTCCCGAGTAGCTGGGACTACAGGTGGCTGCACAGCACCCAGCTATTTTTAGAGATGAGGTCTTGCTCTTGCTCAGGCTGGTCTCAAACCGGTGAGCTCAGGCAATTCACCTGCCTCAGCCTCCCAGAGTGTTGGGATTATGGGCGTGAGCTGCTGTCCCAGCTGAAAAAAGTTTAAAATTAAAAAAAAATAATCAGACAACCAAGGATCACTGTACAAATTAGTAGAGCCTCTAATATGAAAACTGAAAATGAAAAACAGAAATTAAAAAAAAAAGTAACAGAAGGAAAAGAGTAAATCTCCATGGGCACTAACTACTCTGTGAGATATTAGAAGTTGCTATGTTCATAAAACAGAACAGGATATCACAAAGAAAGAATTGTCAGAGAATGATAAAGAACTCCTGAAAATTCAACTATGATTACTAAAATTTAAAAATTAATAAAAGAGTTTGGCCAGGTGCAGTGGCTCATGCCCAGTAATCCTAGCACTTTGGGAGGCTATGGTGGGAACAACACAGCAAGACCTTAGCTCTACAAAAAAAAAAAAAAAAAAAGAAAAATAGAAAACGTAGCCAAGTAGGGTGGTGCATGCTGTAGCCCCAGCTATTCCAGAGGCTGAGGCAGGAAAATTGCTTGAGCCCAGAAGCTTGAGGTTGTGGTGACCTACAGTGATGCCACCTCACTTAGCCCAGGCAAGAGAGCAAGACCCTATCTCAAAAAAAGATTCTTTAAAAGAGTTAAAGGAGGCTTGGTGCCCATAGCACAGTGGTTACGGCGCTGGCCACGTGTACCGAGGCTGGCAGGTTCGAACTCAGCCCAGGCCAGCTAAATAATAATGACAACAACAGCAACAACAAAATAGCCAGGCGTTGTGCTGGGCACCTGTAGTCCCAACTACTTGGGAGGCTGAGGTAAGAGAATTGCTTAAGCCCAAGAATTTGAGATTGTTGTGAGTTGTGACACCACGGCACTCTACTGAGGGTGACATAGTGAGACTCTGTCTCAAAATAAAAAAAAAGAGTTAAAGAAAAAATCTCCCAGAATGTAGAACAAATAGATAAAGAACAGTAAATAGGAGAGAAAAGATAAAGGACATAGTGGAGTCATTCACCTAGAGCCTTGATAGGAGTTCCAAAAAGAGAAACAGAAAATAAAGGCGAACATGATGAGGAAATAATACAAGAAATTTTTCAGGCTAAAAGACATAGGTGTCTGCATTAAAAGGTAACTGACAACACAGTGAATGAAAAGTGCCCACATCATAGCACATCGTCAGGACATGTCACATTATCAGGGATGAAAGAGAGGACTCTAAAGCTTCCAGAAAATTTAAAAAATATGTATACAAATGATGAAGACTTAGAAAAGCCCCAGGCTATTTGGTGGCATTCCTAGAATAAAAAATGGATCACTGCTTTCAAAATTCTGAGGGAAATTGATTTTCAACTCAGAAGTAAGTGTTCAACCAAAGTATCAATCAACTGTAAAGACAAGATAAAGATATATTTGGACATATAGAGGCTGGGTGCGGTGGCTCACGCCTATATTGCTAACACTCTGGGAGGCAGGTTCAAGACCAGCCTGAGCCGGAGAGAGACCTCATCTGTAAAAATAGCCAGGTGTTATGGTGGGCAACTGTAGTCCCAGTTACTTGGAAGGCTGAGGCAAGAGAATCACTTGTGCCCAAGAGTTTGAGGTTGTGAGCTGTAACGTTCACTGCACTCTACCAAGGGCAACAAAAGGAGACTTTGTCTCAAAAAATATATATATATAGACACATAGTTATATAATCAAAAGCCCATACCTGCCCTAGAGGATACAGAACAACTAAAATAGTCCCTTCCTGTGGCATGAAATAAAAATTGGGTATGAAGGAGCCTGCCCAACTCCTTTGAATTAAAGGATTAAAAGAAAAACCTTTAAATCATTTTTGGTGTTTGAATGAAGTAAACTGTCAGTAAAAAAAAACTTTGCAGTGACAGTTTGAAATTTGAATATAAAAGCATCAGGTGAAATGAAGGGATTGGTCATCATTTCCTTTTTTTTTTTTGAAACAGAGTCTCACTATGTCACCCTCAGTGGAGTGCCGTGTGTCACAGTTCACAGCAACCTCAAATTCATGGGCTTAAGCAATTCTCCACAGCCTCCCAAGTAGCTAGGACTACAGGTGCCCACCACAATGCCCAGCTATTTTTGTTGTTGTTGTTGTGATTGTTGTTTGGCAGGCCTGGGCTGGGTTCGAACCCACCAGCCCCAGTACATGTGGCCAGCGCCCTAATTGAGCTACAGGCACCAAGCCGGTCATCATTTATTTTTTAAGTATGATTTTGACATATATAAGAAAATTTATATTTTTAGAGATGTTTTGTGACGTATTCAGAAATGGAATTATATCACATCTGGACTACACTTTAGAATAGCTGAACAAAAAAAAAGAGGAGGTTGGCTTGGTACCTGTAGTTCAGAGGCTAGGGCGCCAGCCACACGCACCGGAGCTGGCTGGTTTGAACCTGGCCCAGGGCTGCCAAACAACAATGACTGCTACAACCAAAAAATAGCTGGGTGTTGTGGCAGGCGCTTGTAGTCCCAGCTACTAGGGAGGCTGAGGCAAGAGAATCGCTTAAGCCCAAGAGAAGAGTTGGGGTTGCTCTGAGCTGTGATGCCATAGCACTCTACCGAGGGTGACATACTGAGACTCTATCTCAAACAAAAAGAGGAGGTTGATTAAACAGGTGTGGCAACATCTGGGCAATAGTTGAATTTGAGTCATGGGTGTATGAAGGTTCATTATCCTAGTCTCTGTTTTTGTATATGTTTGAATTTTTTATCATTAAAAAATTTTTTTTAATTGTCACTGACCACCAATTTACCAGCTTTTCTAAAATGCTAACTTGGGAAGCTGAACCCAGATAGCTGGCTTACTGCCTATGATACTTTCACAGAGCAGAACACTGCGTAGTCATTAGAAAGTATGAAGCAGATCTGCACAGACTGAAGTAAATTAATTTCCAAGTAACATTGTTCGGTACAAAGAGCTAGAATCAGAGCACTGTTTGTATTCGCTTCCTGGTGTGGAGGCTGGTTTTCAGGAAAAGCTTTTCAGGAGGACAAGGGCTCACCAAGTCCTTGCTTGTATCATGTTTTCTAATGTGTGAAAAAAATAAGTCCCTTGGCCAAGTGTATAGTAAGTGTGGGAGGGGACTAGACAAGGCCCGAATATAAGGATGTGTCATGTATTGGGGACCACCAGCGTGACAGTCTGCCATGTGGAGTCGCAGACCTTCTGAAAAGCTGCTATGTGGCATCCTTCTGCCTGATTTGGTTACTTCTACACTGGATACATCCCTGTTTGAGAATTTCCTGTTACTCTTTTCCACCTTCTCAGCGCACTTTTTTTAACATCCTCCCTCCTGTTTTGTTGTGAGAGATCTTCCACCCCCATGTGCTCTCTACAAACTGCTGCTTTCTAGACGCTTAGATTTTGTGGCAGTTTTACTGCTATTTTGCCTTCTTTATGTTCCTTCTTAAATATCGGTCAGTGTAGTCATGGGCACACTAGGTCTCTTTCTCTGCTTCTCCCCAAGGGTTTATTATTTCCTTCAGATTATGATCCAGATGACTAAGCTAGCTCTCATTCATTCAGTAGTAGTTGAGTACCTACCATATTGCCGTGTCTGGGTAGTAGCAGGGTAAATAAGCCTTTGTTTTCATGGAGCTTATTAGAGAGTAGGGAGTTAGACGATAAGAAAGCAAATAATAAGAACAAAATTTCAGCTAGCGATAAATGCTAGAGAGACAGTAAAACGAGGTGATGTGATAGGGAATGAATGGGGTGGAGGTGGGGAGTTACTCTAGTTTGGATGGCAAACTAAAGGAAAGGCTCTTGAGCTGAGATCTGAATGATAAGAAGCCATCCCTCCTCACAGACAGCATGACCAGCCATCCCAGTTTGGGATTTCTTAGGACATGGGAATTTGATGGTAATATCAGGCAAACTGGAACAGATGGGGAGTCCAAAAAGAGGGAACAACAAGCACTAAGGCCCAGCATTAGGAGGAGATGTGGCAGTGAGAGAGGGGTGAGTTGAGGCTGAAAGACTGTCAGCAGATGTTGGTCCTTAGCAGTAGTTTGGGTTTTATCATAAGTGTGTTGGGAAGCCACTGCAACCCTGGGAAAGAGCATGGTTTATATTTACATTTTCAAAAAGCACTGGCTGTGTGGAGAGTGAACCTTTGGAGTGCCAGGTGGAAGCAGGGATACAAGCTGGGAGGCTGGTCCAGTCATTTGGCTTAAGATGGTGACAGGGATGAGGGTTTTCACCAGGAGGGAAGCCCCTGGTCATAGAGAACTCAGCACTGCTTCTCACTCTCCCTTTTCCTCCTTAAATATTGGTCAGTGTAGTCATGGACACACTGGGTCTTTGCCTGCTTCTCCCTGGGGGTTTATTATTTCCTTCATATTGTGATCCAGATGACTAAGTGGAGCTTTCATTCTCCTCTTTCCTAAAGCAGCAGCTTTTTACCTTGAAAGAGCTGCTTTGCTCCTTTGTGGACTAAACCTCAGTCCTTCTTGTGTCTCACAGGTGCTGTATAAGTTTTTCTTTTCAGTGTTTTCAAAGTACTTGAACACAACAATGCAGTGTTCTGTTTTTTCAGGTATACATTGATTTTCTCACAGGGCCAGAATGGGCAATGCTTTTGAATGCCACGCTTAAAGTGATGGATTTCTATCTTGGATGCCACTTTAGAGTTATATTTAGACTTGTGCAACATAAATAGAGGCATGCTTGCCAAAGGGTCATCTGGCAGAGGGGTGGGGTGAACAATGTAGTAGATGTGGATGTGCTAAACTTTAGATGACAGGAGGCTACTGAAGTAGAAGTGTTGGTGGGGAGGGTGAGGGGCACTTGGAAAAGTGGGACTACATCTTAGTAGCAAGGATGACTTTGGAGATAGAAATGTCAGAGTCAGGGCGGCGCCTATGGTTCAGTGGGTAGGGCACCAGCCCCATATACCGAGGGAGGTGGGTTTGGACCCGGCCCCGGTCAAACTGCAACAAAAAATAGCTGGGCATTGTGGCGGGCGCCTGTCGTCCCGGCTACTTGGGAGGCTGAGCCAAGAGAATTGCCTAAGCCCAGGAGTTGGAGGTTGCTGTGAACTGTGACACTACGGCACTCTGCCGAGGGCAATAAAGTAAGACTCTGTCTCTAAAAAAAAAAAAAAATGTCAGAGTTAGCTGGGTGCCTGTAGCTTAGTGATTTGGGCACTGGTCACATGCTTTGGGGCTAGTGGGACTGAACCCAGCCCAGGCCTGCTAAACCAACAAGAAAAAAATAACCAGGTGTTGTGGTGGGTGCTTGTAGTCCCACCTACTTGGGAGGCTGAGGCAGGAGAATCGCTTAAGCCCAAGAGTTTGAGGCTGCTGTGAGCTGTGACGCCATGGCACTCTACCTGGGGCGACGTAGTGAGACTCTATGAAATGTCAGAGTCGCCACAGGGAAGTGGGGGTTGGATTTGGCGGAGGGCACTGATTTGCTGAATCAGTAAGGCCTCAATTATTTATCGAATGCCCCTGAGTGAGGAGTATGTTATGGTGAACAAGGCAGGCAGGATCCCTGCTCTCAGGCAGCGGGCCCTCAGTTAGGGTGGGCAGAGGTAGAAGGGCAAAGAATCAGCAAATTCGTGAGTAAAATGATTTCAGAGATTGGTGAGTGTTGCATTGTTAACAAAATAATGTGCTATGCTCTGGCTTCGTGGGCTGGGGGAAATTCCTTTTTAGATTGGCAATCAGGGCAGCCCTCTTTGAGTAGGTGACATTCTACCTGAGACTTGAACGATTGGAAAGAACCCACCCCAGGAAGGTTTAGGGATAGAATGTGGCAGGTGGAGATCTTAGACATCAGCACCCAGTCTAATCTGGGACCAGCTCTTTCTTAAACAAATGGTGATGAGGAGCAGCAAAGAAGAAAAGAGGAGGCAGGACGGGGCCTGTGTGGTTTGGCTCATCAGCACAGTGAGCACCTTAAACAGAGATGCATGTTCACATTAAAACAAACAAGTCAGGATTGTGTTCTGCCACCCAGACTGAGGAAACAGAATCTCAAGAAGGCTGAAGCATGGTACAGTCTACACAGAAGTCAAGTAATAGGTGGAAGGTTTTGGTTGTAAGTCACTGGTGGGCCATCAAGAGTGTCTACTCTTGGCTCGGCACCTATAGCTCAACCAGCTAAGGCACCAGCCACATACACCTAAGGTGGTGGATTCGAATCCCCAGCCCAGACCCGCCAAACAACAATGACGGCTGCAACCAAAAATAGCCGGGCATTGTGGCGGGCGCCTGTAGTCCCAGCTACTTGGGAGGTGGAGGCAAGAGACTCACTTGAGCCCAGGAGTTGGAGGTTGCTGTGAGCTGTAATGCCACGACACTCTACCCAGGGGGACAGCTTGAGGCTCTATCTCAAAAAAAAAAAAAAAGAGTGTCTACTCTTTAGAGCAGTGGTTCTCACCCTTCCTAATGCCGCAACCCTTTAATACAATTCTTCATGTTGTGGTGACCCCTCCCAACCATAAAAGTATTTTCATTGCTACTTCATAACTGTAATTTTGCTACTGTTATGAATCGTAATGTAAATATCTGATATGCAGGATGTATATAGGCGACCCCTGTGAAAGGGTCATTCAATCCCCAAAGGAGTCGCAACCCACAGGTTGAGAACCGCTGCATCTCTGGAGTTCAGAGACCAGCAACTTCACAGAGTTAATAAGCAAGGGATAAAAAAATAGAAATAGAAAAAAAAAGAGAGAGAGAAAAGAGAAAGAGGGTGGTTCCTGTGGCTTAGTGAGTAGGGTGCTGGCCCCATATACCAAGGGTGGTGGGTTCAAACCCAGACCCTGCCAAACTGCAGCTAAAAACAGCCAGGCGTTGTGGCGGGTGCCTGTGGTCCCAGCTACTTGCCATTGGGAGGCTGAAGCAAGAGAATTGCCTAAGCCCAAGAGCAGGGGGTTGCTGTGAGCTATGATGCCACAGTACTCTACCGAGGGTGACAAAGTGAGACAGAGTCTCACTAAAAACAAAAAAAGAAAAGAAAATAGAAACAGCATTTTTAGACTCTCTAACAAATGTTTTCCTTTCTAATTTGTGAATATGTCATAAAGACTCCCCTGCTATGTATAGCCACCTTTGGGGATCTTTCCCGGCCATGCTACTGATTTTGCTCACTTTTTCTTGCTTCTTCTCTGTTATCAATCTTTGCCCTTGGACTCCTTCTTTGTATTCGATTTGCTTCCGAAGACTTGCCACTTTGCATTCCTGTTTCCTCTTATCTCCATGCTCTCTAACTGCAGGCCTGTCCTTCCTATCTTTGCTGGTGGGACCAGTTTCTGAGATTCCAGCCAGATCTAGGACCCTGGGCCTAGAAGGGGAGAGTGGGATTTTTGAGACATTGGACAATGAATGGAAGTGGGGAAAAGGAATGATGTTTTAACAGGCCATCAATGTTTTGTTTAAGATCTGAAATCTGTGAATATTTGAAAAAAAGAGAAGTGAGTCAGTAGAGAGGGAGACACTGATGATGAAGGGGCAAAGGCAAGCCCAGGGTTCAAGGCAAAAGCAGGTTAACCTTACGTAATATAGGGAGGCGCCTGTGGCTCAGTGAGTAGGGTGCCGGCCCCATATGCCGAGGGTGGCGGGTTCAAACCCAGCCCCGGCCAAACTGCAACAAAAAATAGCTGGGCGTTGTGGCGGGTGCCTGTAGTCCCAGCTACTTGGGAGGCTGAGGCAGAAGAATCGCCTGAGCCCAGGAGTTGGAGATTGCTGGAGCGACTCCGCTGCACTCTACCAAGGGTGAAAAAGTGAGACTCTGTCTCTACAAAAAAAAAAATCCAAAAACCTTACGTAATATAAGCTGAAATGCTTCTTTGTCTGAATTAAGAAGAAAAGTAAATGAGACTGAGTTTTAAAAGTCTTCAGTTGGAAGAGAGATGATCAGAAGAAGATTTTGGTAAGTGGTCTGGGTCATTTTAGCAATAAAGAAAGCCAGGTTGGGTGGCCCCTGTGGCTTAGTCGGTAGGGCGCCGGCCCCATATGCCGAGGGTGGCGGGTTCAAACCCGGTCTGGCCAAACTATAACCAAAAAAAATAGCCGGGCGTTGTGGCAGGGGCCTGTGGTCCCAGCTACTTGGGAGGCTGAGGCAAGAGAATCGCCTAAGCCCAGGAGTTGGTTGGAGGTTGCTGTTAGCTGTGATGCCACAGCACTCTACCAAGGGCAATAAAGTGAGACTCTGTCTCTACAAAAAAAAAAAAAAAAAAGCCAGGTTGAGCTGGCTGCAGTGGCTCATACCTGTAATCCTATTATTCTGGGAGGCTAAGGTGGGTGGATTGCCTGAGTTCATGAGTTTGAGACCAGCCTAAGCCTGTGCAAGACCTCATCTCCAAAAAATAGCCAGGCATTGTGGCAGATGCCTGTAGTCCCAGCTACTTGAGAGACTGAGGCAAGGGGATCGCTTGAGCCCAGGAATTTGAGATTGTTGCAAGCATAGCACTCCACCAGGAGTGACAAAATAAGACTATCTCACCAAAAAAAAAAAAAGAAAAGAAAAGAAACAAAAGAAAGCCAGGTGAAAAAAAATAAATTAAAAAAGAAAACCAAGTGGTTTGCTGAAAGTCAAGCTCAAAATTGATGAAGGAATTTTGGAATCATCACTCCAGAGATTTTCCTGGGAATAATGAAGTGATGAATGAAAGAGCTATCAAGTACCAGCAAAGATCCAGTCAAAGTTGACATGTATTTGTAGCCAAGTCTGCCTTTGTCTAGGATTTCTCTGTCACTACCTAAGCAGCTGCTACTAATGTTGGGTTTTATTTTATCTTTTATTTTATTATTATTTTTAGAAACAGAGTCTCACTTTATTGCCCTTGGTAGAGTGCTATGGCATCTCAGCCCACAGCAACCTCCAACTCCTGGCAGGGGTCCTGAAACTTTTTAAACACGGGGCCAGTTCACTGTCCCTCAGACCATTGGAGGGCTGGACTGCAGGCCCAGGACGAGTCGGCTGCTAAGCAGGACAGGCAGCAGCAGCAAAATACCTGGCGGGCCAGATAGCAGGCCTCATGTGGCCCGCAGGCCATAGTTTGAGGACACCTGGCTTAGGTGATTCTCTTGTCTCAGCCTCCCAAGTAACTGGAATTACAGGCGCCCACCACAACATCTAGCTAATTTTTTGTTGCAGTTTGGCTGGGGTTGGGTTCGAACCTGCCACCCTCGGTATATGGGGCCAGCGCCCTACCCACTAAGCCACAGGCACTGCCCCTGAAGTTTGGGTTTTAGCCACTAATTATATTTCAAGAAGACGTTGTCCTCGTAGTTGTCCTTAATGATGAATCAAAGACTGATTGATTTCTTTTCCCCTCATTTCACCTCTACCTGTCTGAGGCATGTAATTAGTGTGTACTGCTTGTGGAGCTCAGTATAAGGAATTTTATTTTATTTTATTTTTTATTTATTTATTTTTTGGCCAGGGCTGGGTTTGAACCTCCCACCTCTGGCATATGGGGCCAGTGCCCTACCCCTTTGAGCCCCAGGCACCGCCCAATATAAGGAATTTTAATCAACAACTTCCCCCCCACCCCCAGAGCCTCAAGCTGTCCCCCTGGGTAGAGTGCTATGGCATCACAGCTCACAGCAACCTCCAACTCCTGGGCTCAAGCGAATCTCCCTCCTCAGCCTCCCAAGTAGCTGGGACCACAGGTGCCCGCCACAACGCCCGGCCATTTTCTTTGGTTGCAGCCGTCATTGTTGTTTTGGCGGGCCTTGGCTGGATTCGAACCTACCACCTTAGGTATATGTGGCCGGCGCCTTAGCCACCTGAGCCACAGATGCCAAGCCTAATCAACAACTTTTCATAGAACCTATTAAACTTAGCTTATTCCATTTAGAATCTGGGGTATTATGAAAAATGAGAGCTATCAAACTTATCATAGCTTTTTCTTTTTTAGGGGGGAGACAGAGTCTCACTTTGTCACCCTTGGTAGGATACCATAGTGTCACAGCTCACAGCAACCTCAAACTCTTGGGCTCAAGTGATTCTCTTGCCTCAGCCTCCTAAGTAGCTGAGACCACAGGTGCCTGCCCACAACACCTAGCTACTTTTAGAGACGGGGTCTCACTGTGGCTCAGGTTGGTCTCAAACTCATGAGCTCAGGCAGTCCATCCACCTCACTCTCTAAGACCTTAAGGATTACAGATGTGAGCCACTGCCCCTGGCCTCATAGCTTCTTTTATTTATAGTAGTATCTATGGAACACTTAAATTTTGAGGTATACAGTTACTCAGGTGTAATTTTTGAAAAGTTTTGGACCAGGTAGGTTATGACAATATTCTCAAGTTGAAACTTGTTAACCAAATAGAAACCTATCATTTTAGGACCTTTTTTTTTCATATTAGGTTGAAAATGGTGTATTTGTAGCCAGCCCGCTTCAGGAACGCACAATTCTAATGAGGAAAGAGGGGGAGTCTGCAAAAAGCATTAATGAGATGCTTCTGAGTAGACTTTCTCGGTATAGGGCCTCCCCATCGGCAACGCTTGCTGCACTGACTGGCTCCACCATCTCCAACACACTAAAAGAGGATCAAGCAGGTACGTTGCTCTGTACTTCCAGCTCTGTTTGCTTGTTTATCTTTGGTCAGCTGCTTTTTTTGAGTACTCACTCTGTGCCGTACAAAGCTCTTTCCTTTGCACAGTTCATCTTATTTGGTCTTCTAGGTGTTGTCCAGTTTTTTATTCCAAGCTAATTCATGTTGTGGGTAATGGACATGATGTCTCATTAACCCATAATAATTCCAAATAGCCCCATCTTTAACTGTAAATACCTTGAAGTCAATTCATTCAGCATAAATTAATTTCATATATGAAATTATGCCTTCTGAGTGTGAAAATCTGATATTTAGCATCATCTTCAACAAACAAGAGACATGCCTTCTACAATAGATATTTTAGTTTTTTAGAATTTGTCTACTTTGGAAGCCAAAGTAGGAGAAGACCAGCTTGAGCAAGAGCCAAACCCCCATTTCTACAAAAAATAGAAAAAAAATTAGCCAGGTGCGGCTAACTCAGTTACTTGGGAGGCTGAGGCAAGTGGATCATTTGAGCCCAGGAGATTGAGGTTGTAGTGAGCTATGATGATGCCGCTGCACTCTAGCCCAGGTGGCAGAGTGAGATCCTATCTCAAAAAAAATTTTTTTATTAGTTTTTGTTATTTAATGTTTTAAAATAGTCTATAACATTTACAAAGTTTGAAAGTCAAAACAATGTAAAAGGTTTATGTGGAGACGTCTTTATTCCTACCATGCTGGTGCGTTGTACCTCCATTTTGTCCCTCATTCCTTGGTTAACTACATTATTTATTAGTTTTTATTTATCCTCCCAGTGTTGATTGGTTGGTTGGTTGGTTGGTTTATTTTCTTTCTTTCCTTTCCTTCCTTCCTTTTTTTTTTTTTTTTGACAGGGTCTCACTCTGTCACCCAGGCTAGAGTGACATCAGCCTAGCTCACTGCAACCTCAAACTCCTCAGCTCAAGTGGTCTTCCTGCTGCAGCCTCCCTTGTATCTAGAACTGTAGGCACCCCACCCAGCCAATTTTCCTATTTTTTGTAGAGATGGGTGTCTTGCAATGTTACCCAGACTGTTCTCCTGA
>CAUYTI010058177.1:0-14289 GCA_963575145.1 Galago senegalensis
CCTGTGGTCCCAGCTACTTGGGAGGTAGAGACAAGAGACTCGCTTGAGCCCAGGAGTTGGAGGTTGCTGTGAGCTGTAATGCCACGGCACTCTACCCAGGGGGACAGCTTGAGGCTCTGTCTCAAAAAAAAAAAAAAAAAAAAAAAAAGAAAGACGTGGGACAGAGCCATAAGGAGCTTCCACCTCTGAGGCCTGAGCAGAGACAGGGAGCCCCGAGGACCCTGAGCCACAAAGGGAGGTGTTAGGGGCTGAACACACTCACCCCAAATTCATATGTTGCAGCCCCAGTGCTCAAGGCCTCAGAATGTGCCTGTATTTGGAGATAGGTCTATCAAAGAGGCAATTAAGTTAAAATGAGAAGTTTTTGTTTGTTTTTTAAAAGACATAGTCTCACTTTGTCACCCTCAGTAGAGTGCCCTGGCATCTCTCAGCAACCTCCAGCTCTTGGGCTTAGGCGATTCTCTTGCCTCAGCCTCCTGAGTAGCTGGGACTATAGGTGCCTGCCACAACACTCAGCTATTTTTTTTTTGTTGTTGCAGTTTGGCCAGGGCCAGGTTTGAACCCTCGGTTAGTGGGTTAGCTGGCGCCCTACTCACTGAGCCATAGGCACTCCCCCAAAATGAGGTTGTTAAGGTAGATTCTAAGCCAATGTGACTGGTGTCCTTATAAGAAGTGGAGATTAAGACATAGGTGTGCTACAGGGAGAAGGCCATGAGAACATGAAGTCACCATCCCCAAACCAAAGCGAGAGGAATCAGAAGAAACCTCTGATCACAGCCTCTGGAATTGTGAGAAGATAAGATTCTGGTATCTAAGCCACCCTCTCTGGGGTGCTTTATTATGGCAGCCCTAGCACAGTGATACAAGGTGAGGGGAAGATGAGGAAAGCGCAGAGATGAGAGGCTTCATGTAGAAGGAGATGCCATTACATCAGTGGGCTGAGAGTAGAGGAAGACGAAGATCATGGTGGGTCACTTAGGGGACCTAGAGAACAGCCTCAATGGAGTGTGGTCAGGACAAAAGCCAGATCTCCATGGGCTGAGAAGGCAGTGAGACTCCCATTGACAGCCAACACAGATAATTCCTTGATGAGGTTTGGCTGTGACATGGTCAGAGAAACAGCAATGGTGCAAAATGGCACGGAGCTGAGGGAGGGCATAAGAGGGAGACTCTTGGATCATGACATAAGGGGAAGAACTACCCAGAACTGAGACCCTAGGAGAGCAGGTAGAATCTGGCACCCATGTCAAAGGTTGGGGTGGGATGGGGATAGGGTACCCTTGGTAAGAAGGAGAGAAAGTGGCAGGTGGTAGCAGGAGGCAGGAGGAGGGGAAGGGCTAGATGCAGGCAGTGTAGGGTCAACAGTGGGGATTGAGGGTAGAAGTCTAGACTAAAGCTAGTTCCCCTCCCCCCATATGCCCTGCACCCTTCTCCACCTGCTCTCTGTCCCTGGAGGCTGACTCATATAGACTCAACTGTCCGGCTTTTGCCTTTGGAAGTCATCAGCAGGAAACTGGAGGACTGAAGGAAAGTGATGCTAGGAGATTTATCCCTCCCGGTTCCTCCTGCCTTCCATGGGCCTCTCTCTACTGAAGGCTGCAGCTCCTGCCCTGGGCCCTCCAGCCAGCTGTCTTCTCCAGGTTCTGGTAACGTCTTCAGACTCTTGCCTCTTCAGGTCACAAGGCCACACAAGCTCTCCATTATTACTGGCCCTGAGGTTCTACAATATCCCTTTGTGGTGTGAGTTTCCCAAAATTTGTTCATTGTTCCTGCCTTATACTCTTGTTGAAGTGCCCTGTCTGAAGGTACCATTTGACTGATGCAAGGTGTGGATGGGGGTGAGCTCTCAGCTGAGACTGGGACCCCATATATCAAGGGGTGCCATCCTACACATTTGCTTGATGTCCTCACAGACTCAATTGCAAGGGCAGGTGGAGAAGCAGGGTCAAGCAGGCTTGAGATTTTGCCAGGTAGGTGCCACCATGGACTAGTGCAGCATTTTTCAACCTTTTTTATCTCATGCCACACTTGAACCTATAGTTAAATTGCTGAGGCACACTTAAATTATGTTGATCAAAAAAAGAGTAAAGACAAGAATATACTTACTGTGCTTTGAACTTATATAGAAAAGAATTTAATTAATGATATGTAAAAATTTTCTCAGCACACCTAAGATCCTCACATGGCACACCAGTTGAAAATCACTGGACTGGTGGAACAGGGCATGTTGGACAGAAAGCAGAGGGGCTGCAGCCAGGAGGGCCCCAAGAGGTCCCTCAAAAATGCGGAGGGAAAGGCAAGTGAGTAGGAAGAACTTGTGATCTGACAGCAAAGGATGTCTGAATGTGTAGTGGAGAGAGGGCCCAATTCTGGGCTCTGAAAAACCCTGAGAGAGGGTGGGAGGAGAGGAGGGGAAGAGAAGTTGGGGTGCAGGATGAGTTGTCCATGTAGACCCTGAGGTCTAGCGGGGCAGGAAGATCACAAGTTGGTAGCCACAGTGTTTGACAAAGGAGGGGGTGTGTCTGATGTGCAGCCCCCACTGCACACGTGCACAACCACACACATGCACAGCCATCCGCCCACACACACCCACACAGTCACACTCGCGCACAGCCCACAGCCCTCCCAGACACTCCAAACACCCTCACAGGCACTCACCCTCACACACCCCCCAGACAGCAGATGGGGCGCTCGGGTAATTGGTTAAACCTGTTCTGATGTCTGGCTCCGCCTTGGCAGCACCCGTCTGACAGGAAAGCTGGCTGGGCCTGCACCCGCTCAGCCTGCTGGCCACCCTTTCCTCCCCCTCCCCCTGCATGGCTGCCCTGGAGCAGGGGCTCGAGGAAAGCCCTGTGGCTCTGCTGGATTCCTCCAGGGAAGAGCCCAGTTCACCTGGTGACCAACACCCCATGGGAAGCAATCAGAGTACCTGTGAGGAGGTGTTGATGCAAGCCAAGGGCAGAGATACTAAGAGCACAGGCCATTCTATTACAAAGGCCATGGACTGGAAAGTTCCATTGACTTGTCATGTGTAAAGACCAGTCTCTGAAGGAGAGGCATGTGGATTAGGCTGTGAGAGTTATGAACAACTCCCCGGTGCTCCCTCTACTTTGGCCAGTACAATTTGGAGTTTCTACAGGTGCTCAGAACGCCTCAGCCCATCCAACTCTAGGGCCCAGGCCAGCCCAGTGAGGGAAACGGCAGACCAGGCTCTCTCAGGGAAGGCTTCACTGAGCAGCTCTCGTGTGCTGAGGATGCTGTTCTGCCAGTGTCCACTGTCCTCACCCTTTGCAGGGCCCTGCTCTCCAGGTGGGAGAAGCATAGGGGGAGGGAAGGGAGCAGCAGTCCTTGTCTTCTTCCCTTCTCGGCTGCATCTGTGTCTCTTCGAGAGAGACTTTGGTTTGTTCCCTGGAGAGGGCCCAAAAACTCCCAAATTAGCAAACCTGGCAAGCCCACAGCTCAGAAAATAGTTCATCCTGATTCCATGTTTTTCAGGCTCACAGAAGCCTTTATTAATGAAGTCACAACACCAATATTTACCGTCTGCAGGGAGAGGCACAACATGGGGGATGGATGGGACTGGAGCAGGGACTCCCACCCCCCCCTTCGCAGGCCTGGCCTAGGAAGATTGGCAGGTTTCCTTGGGTCCTTTTCCAGCCATTTATTTGGATGACAGGGGGTGCTCTGCTGTGATCTTCCTGGACCCCTACCCTCACTAAATGAAACAGGATCTTGAGAGGAATGGCTTGCCCATCCCTCTGCGACCCACTGGGGCCTACACGATGATTCTTCCTCTCACCCTCACCCCACCTGTGTGAACATGTGGGAGGAGTCACTGTGTGGTTTAACCTGGACTTACGGGCAGTTAGGACTTTCAGAATGTGAGAGCTGCATTCCTGGTTGGTGGGTGGGGAGGGTGCATTGGGATGGGACAAAGCCCTTTGGTTTCTAGCATTGACTAGACACAAGTGAGGTGGGAAAGAGTAGGGAGAGTTGCTGAGAGACCCTTGGGTCTATGTTCCCAGCAGAACCACCTTGTGTGCTAGGCTCCCTGCCTATGGCCCAGGGAACAAGGCTGGACCTTTGACATCTTTCTGATGTGTTCAGCACTGCTTGATGCAGTGCACTCACCGGCATTCTCTGTGGGAAGAACAGCAGAAGCAAAGGCACAGCACAGGGAAAACCTATGGCTACTCAGGGATGGGGTGAGACTGAAGCAGAGGGCACCAGGAGCAAGGCAGGAAGGCTAAGGGCAGGAAAGAAGAGGGGGCAGAATGAGGGGCTCAGCAAGGGGTAACTCCGTTCTATTTATGGAGGGACTCCTTTGAAGTGGGCCTCATCCTTGACATTTGCAGAAGACTCATTACATCCCTACTCCCCTCAAAGGAGCCTACCCGGGCCAAGCTGGTGACAGGACGAGCCAGTGTGCTATATCAATGAGATGTGTTGGGAAGCCATTCTAGATTCAGTGGACTAGATAGGAGTGGATGGGATTGGGGAAGAGGAAGAAAGCTTGAGAAGACTCCTGGGTTTCCTCTACCTTGGAAAAGAGTATACATGGCTATTGCTGTTTGCCAAGGTGGCTGATCCTGGAGAATAGGAGGGGAGCTAAGCCAAGCTGTGCACATGTTGGGTGTGAGGTTTGAGGGGCCCAGGTGCAGCAGGCAGCTGGCTGGCTGGGTCTGTTGCACAGCAGAGGTCAGCTAAAGACATAGAACAGGGAGAAAGAGTGGATGTGAACCCCTGGGCAGAGGGCACAATGAGAACAAAGGAAGAGCAAGGACTTGGAGTGCACAGAACTGAGATGAAGTCAGAGAGTCCGGGGGAGACATTTCAGAGGTACTAAAGTGAAGGCAGAGGAGGCCAGGGGAGTCAGGGAGGGATGGTTGTGGATCAGGGAACAGGTGAACACAGATGGGATGTGGCTGAGTTCGGCCACAAGGGGGTGGCCAGTGACTGTGTTTGGTGACTGTCATTAACATCAGCAGAGTGGTAGCACAGAGACCAAAGAGCAGAGGGTTGGAGAGCATGTGGGAGGGAGGAAATGGAGACAGGTCTGGAATGTCATAAGGGAAAGTCTGCTGGGAGGCAGGAAGAAAGAAACCTTAATATGTGACAAGACAAATGGACAAACTGAAGGGCAGGTGAACTAAAGAGCTTAGTGGACCTGACCTTATAGCTCTTTCCCTGCCTGGGGAGGCCCTGAGTGCCCCGGGACAGGTTGCAGGCTCAGCTTCAAGCCCTTTCTCTAAGCTTTAACCTGCAGGGATTCTCCGAGGATGGATAAGCATCCTGGTAGGGCCAGGACTTAGGGCTGGGACTGTCAGCCTTTGTGGATGGTGTTCCCTTGACTCAGCCCCCAGTACTTCCCTTTCTACTGGTTTCTCCTCAACTGGAGAAGCCCCAGAATCCCTGATCATAGGGAAACTCCACTCCTGACCCCTGTTGAACCTGGTGGAACCTGATTCCCACCCCTTGATAAGTTTGGGAAGACCTGGGCTTAGCCCTCCTCAAAACATAGGGTTGTCCTTCCCTATGACTAGCCTCATTTTCTCCTGCTATGGAGCTGGAGCTAGAGACAAGGGTCCACTAACAAAGGAGAGTATTTAATAAATGGCCCTTGTCCCCCCAAACCCTTCCTCAGGCACCCAAGCCTTGAACACACTTGCTCTCCCAGCCCCCACTGGCCATTAGAGCCGGAATCCACCATCCCAGTTTTCTTGGCTCTGGGGCTGGAGCGGGCTGCCCATGTCATTAAGAGAGACTTTTATTATCCCATAGGAAAGGGAACACAAGGGGTCACTAAGAACTACAGCAGGTACCTGGAAAATAAATTAAAACAGGAACGCATCAAAACAAAAAGGAGATAAGAGAAACGGAGAGTGGCTGGGAGGCTGCAGTGATGGGCGGCCCACCCAGGCAGGCAAGCTCTCCAAAGAGAAGGCCGAGGGGTCCCAGGCCTCAGCCAGTCCATTTCTTGTCCCTCTGTCATTGGTGGCCCCAGGCTCCAAGCCCTGTGGGGCCGTGATCCAGGCCTCCCTGAAGCCTGGCCAGGGAGTAGCCAGAGTCCAGCTTGGGCCCACCCAGGGGCCTGACCAGCAGCAAGCAGCACTCTGCCCTCATGGGTTGTGGTTGCCCACCCTAGTCATTGGAGGTGACATCGATGTCCTCCCCGTTGGCCTGCTTCGTGGCGATGCGCCACCGGTTGATGTGATGGGAGCCCTTCTTCTTCTGCTCAGACTCGGGCCCTTCCTCCTCCAGCTTCTGCCGTTTGTACTTTGTCCTCCGGTTCTGGAACCACACCTTCACCTGGGCCAGGGAGGGGGCACAGATGAGAAACATTCAAGAAGCCCCCAGAGCAGCCACTGGGCCCTCAACACTCAGGCTGAGCTAAGATCAGATAGGGAAACAGGTTACACAGAGTCAGGGTTCCCAGGCCAGAGTTCTCTCCTTTGGCCAGCTGTCACCTGATGGGTCTGGAGGACTGCTGTTCCAGATGCAAATGAAGTGGGACAGAAAGAGGACACAAGAGGTCAGAAGGAAGGGTTTTTTTTTGTTTTGTTTGTTTTTGAGATAGGGTCTTGCTCTGTCACCTGGACTAGAGCACCATGGCATCATCATAGCTGCAACCTTAAACTTCTGAGCTCAAGCAATCCTCCTGCCCCAGCCTCCCAGGTAGCTGGGACTACAGACACGCACCACTATATCTGGCTAATTATTCTATTTTTAGTAGAGACAAGATCCCACTCTTGCTCAGGCTGGTCTCCAACTCCTGAGTTCAAGTAATCCTCCTGCCTTTGCCTCCCAGAGTGCTGTGATTATAGCATGCTTTTCCATTACGGGGAGCTTTTCCTATCCTTCCCAAACAAAAGGTCATAGAGCTGCTAGGCATGTTGGCTCCTATGGATACAGCAAAGCAAAGGTGAAGGAGCTCAGGCTCTGGAACCCAGCAGACCCAGGCTTTACTAGTTTCTAAAGAAGGGATAATAATCGCTTCACAGGGTTGTTGTGAGCAGTAAATAAAAGAACATAAGACATACTGGATGAGTTCTGATGCTCTCCCAGAGGACCTAAAGGAGACACCAACCTCTCAGCTGGCCCCATCCTCTTTGCCATGCAAAGAGTTAGAGTGGTCCTGGCTTCATAACTGGGAGGTGTCCACACCAAGAGCAGTGCCTGGGACAGCCAGACCACTCCTAGGTTCACGGCATCCACTGCTGGAGGCTCTAATCTCATACACTACATATCAGTCTCCTTCCTCATGGGGAATTCCCCTCTGATATTAGAGGTGGAGCTGTGTAGACTAGAGCTGGACAGCTGAGAAGCCTTAGTCTCTTGGGTGGCAGCTCCTCATGACAGTCTAAAATCTACCACAAGGCCTCACTCTCCTTGAACAGACAAGGTCAGGGAGGAGGCAGACAATGTTCTGCCCTTCAGGAATAGCTCTAGACCTTCTGTCCCCACAGCATGGCTCCATCCAGATGTGGGAACAGGTCACACAAGGAATAGCCTGGAGAAACCTCAAGGAACAGAATGAGCTCCTATTGAACACAGTGACACTCCACCGCCATCTGTGTCTGCCTGTGAGGGCCCTGACAAGATGAGGGGGTAGGATTCAAACAGAGATGGGACAATCATCCCCTATGATGAAGGAAGAAGGAAGGGAAGGTCCACAATTGTTAGCCCATCTCCTCCAGGAAGCCTCCCCAGACTTAGTCTCATTTCTAATCATCCTCTCTTCTCTCCCTTCCTCCAGCATTTGCCCAGTATCCAAGACACAGGCCTTAACATCCTCTCATGCATGATCTGGGAGGCTCATCCTGGCTCCCTAACTATCCCTAGTGTTGTGGACTGGAGAAAGCCTTTGTTCATCACCTCCACCTATTACCTGCACCTGACTATGTGGTTCTTTACTTGGCCTTGCAGAGTCAGGCCAGACCCAAACCATCTTCAGAGTTGGCAAAGAGGAGCCTGGGCTAATCCTTGACCAAGTCACACATGTGTAGGTGAAATCTTTCTTGGGACACTTGCAGTTTCTTGAACTTCTGCTCCAGAGGATCCCTGGAGGAAGTGATCCTGAGAGGGCAGGGTTACGAGGCATGGATGTTTTCCTGGAAATGACAACACATTTAAAAGCAAGCAGGTGCTGCCAACTGCAGCTGTGCAGATGGTGCGTGGCAAGGCTGTGGCTGTGAAATAGTGAAGAGCACTATTGGCAGCAGCAGTGACCCATGGGAAGGGCTGGAGGCAGTCCTTGGAGAGACTGCCCAGTCCAGCTTCTACTCCCAGAGATGAGGGGAAAGCATAGGGCTTTGCCGCAAAACCAAGCAGTGGGAGCCAGAAGCAGGCCTGGCATCTGGGCCCTGTGGGTGGTTTCGTGCCCAGGATGTGCCACCCTCACACACCATTCCCACATATTCCTCTCTGTCCCCTCCATGGAGCCCACCCACCCCAGGGCTCCTCTTCACAATTCCTCTTTGCCAGGGCTTTTGCCATACCATCTGCCCTGCCCCAGTGCTTTAGAGCACTGGAGTGAGATGTGGACAGCCAGTGCTCAGTGCTCACAGAACAGCCAGTCAGGGACAGGAAAACTGGCCCAGGAAGAGAGGGGATGCCCAGCCTCAATGAGTAGAGAGCAAGGGTAAGGGGCTACTTCCCTCATCTCCAGGTCAGTGTTCAAGTCCATAGCCCATGTCTCACCTCAGAGAGGAGGAAAGATGCTCTGAGTGCAGGGCTCTGGATTCCATGGCCACAGGGCTGTCTGGACCCTGGGTGGTTCTCAGCACAACCATTTGGCAGCCAGGCTAGTCCCTGCCCCCAATCCTGGAGCCTGCTGTGACTATGCCAGCCAGTGGGTGGGTGAGCTCACCCTGCCTCCTGTGCATGACTCAGGGCTGGGGCGTTATTCCTGAGGAGCCCAAATGGGCTGGCCAAGGATGATCACCAGGTGACAGTGGCAACACCAGGGACAAAGGGTCCTCTTTCTACTCCTTTCTCCCTCCCATGCATACTGGCAAGCCTCCTTGCAGGAAGAGACTGACAACACTGGCCTCTAGTAGGGTGGACCTAACAGTCTGCCCTTATCCAACAACATTGACCCAATGAAGGAAAGTTTTCATGGTGGACTTCACAGACAGGATATGTTTTCAGACCAAGAGTAGCCTCCTGGCACACCCAAGTGAAAGGTGATTCTGAATATTTTCTTCATGAAAAATACTGAGGTCAAGGAGGCAGCTCTCTAGAAACAGTGACATAAACCCTCTTTCTCCCTAGACTGCTTGGCTATCTTCCAGAGAACAGCCTTGGGCTCAGTGTCCAGATGCTGTTTACAAAGCTTGTAATAACGGGGATGCATATGACTTCATAATATTAGTGAAAAAGTCAGGATGCACAGTGTTGGCACATTGTGATCACAACCACAGAAAAACAAAATCTATGCATGGGGAAAAAAGACAAGAAGGAAAGTATGGGTGACTTTTCTTTCTTCTACTTTTCTTAATTTTCTTTAATATCTTACTTGTTATCTACTGGTAACAATAGTTATTTTTTACTTGGAAAGAGAAAAGGAACTGGATGCTGAGTATAGCAGGAAGTTAAGAATGGCACCCAGTGACCTCCCTAACCTAGCCAGGTAACACTGGGGTCATCCCAGAGCCCCTTGCCTAGATGACAGAGGACCTAGAAAGGAACAGGTCATATGATATGGTTTTGGAGCCAGCTGTCAGAAGCTGTTCCTATTCTGCACATGCCTCCCCACACCTAACACCAACACACTACTCTCTCTAAGCTTCAAAGGTTGGAATGTTGGCCAGAGGACCCCCTTGCCTAACTCTGACCCCTCTGTGTGGGGAGAGGTTGAGATGAGACCTCTTTTTTCCCAAATTCTTGCCTCACTTCATGTCTCAGTTTCTTTTTTCTTTTTTTTGAGACAGAGCCTCAAGCTGTCCCCCTGGGTAGAGTGCCGTGGCATTACAGCTCACAGCAACCTCCAACTCCTGGGCTCAAGCGAGTCTCTTGCCTCTGCCTCCCAAGTAGCTGGGACCACAGGTGCCCGCCACAGCGCCCGGCTATTTTTTTTTGGTTGCAGCCGTCATTGTTGTTTGGCGGGTCCGGGCTGGGGATTCGAACCCGCCACCTTAGGTGTACGTGGCTGGCGCCTTAGCCGGTTGAGCTATAGGCGCCAAGCCCATCTGTATTTTATGATCAAGAAAGTTATGAGGGTGAGGTTCAGGGAAACCAAGTCCTGAAGCTTATAAATGGTAGAGGTGAAGTCAAAACCAAAGCCTTCTGCTTACCAGAATTCCTTTGCTCAAATTCTACATATACTATCAGGGCTGGGATAGCTTCAAGCACCAAATTTAAGAGTTACCAAAAAATTCAATAATTAAAACAGATAAATATTTTAATGTATTTTTTTTCTACACAGAGTCTCACTATTGCCCAGACTAGAGTGCCGTTGCAGCAGCCTACCTCACAGCAACCTCAAACTCCAGGGTTCCAGCGATCCTCTTGCCTCAGTCTCCTGAGTAGGTAGGACTACAGACACTTGCCATAACTCCCAGCTAATTTTTCTCTTCTTAGCAGAGACGAGGGGGGGGGGTCTCACCTTTGCTCAGCTGGTCTCAAACTCCTGAGCTCAAGGAATCCACCCACCTCAGCTGCCCAAAGTTCTAGGATTGAAGCTGTGAACTCCTGCATCTGGCCTCAATGTAATTTTTTTTTTTTTTTTTTTTTGAGACAGAGCCTCAAGCTGTCCCCCTGGGTAGAGTGCCATGGCATTACAGCTCACAGCAACCTCCAACTCCTGGCCTCAAGCAAGTCTCTTGCCTCCGCCTCCCAAGTAGCTGTGACCACAGGGGCCCGCCACAACGCCCAGCTATTTTTTGGTTGCAGCTGTCATTGTTGTTTGGCGGGTCTGGGCTGGGGATTCAAACCCGCCACCTTAGGTGTACGTGGCTGGCGCCTTAGCCAGTTGAGCTATAGGCGCCGAGCCTCAATGTAATATTTTTAAAAGTTAAAATAATGTCAAATTATTTCTGCTGAATAGTCAATGCTTTAAATGAAGACCAGTGGTTTGCTTGTTTTGTGACCCTGCATTCTTGTGCAATGGAAATAGTCTCCAGTTAGCCTGGGGTTCCCAGGCCCTTTAGGTCATCTCATGCCCCACCAGGTGGTTTCTGAATGTTGACACTGGGGTACAGATTGGGCAATGTGGGGCTTTCCTCATGTTCTGTGTTGCTCAGGCATGATCATAGTGCACTACAGTCTCAAACTCCTGGCTCAGCTTCCCAGATAGCTGGAACTACCGGCACATGCCACCATGCCTGGGTACATAGTCATGTTTTGTAATGTAGAGGAGTTTCAGAACCTTCCAGGGGTTGATAGCCAGGAAATAGCTGAATAAGGGTTGGCTCTTAATATTGGTACCGAGGCCCCTGTGCCTTTCTTGCTGCTCTCACTCTCTGCCTTCCTAGTGTCTCTGCCTACTATAGAGAAAGCACGTGTCAATGAATCTCTCTACTAGAAAGTGAAAATATTAAGAGGCCAATAAAGTACCAAGGAGTTCTCAGGATGGAGCTACTCCTGGTTGGCTTGTCAGGGGCTATTGTATAACATGCCCGCCTCCCAGAAATTCTATCAGAGTGCCAGGGGCAAGATCTATTTTTTCATCGCTGACATAGAGGGTGTGTCCTACTTTTAAAGAGTTCTACTAGATGAAACCTATATTTACATTAAAAGCACATTAACTTGTGTTTTTCTTCAGCTAAGTCCTGTAGAAGCCTATTCAATATCAAATTCTCCTAATTTATTTAGAGGAATTTTTTTTTTTTTTTGAGACAGAGTCTCACTATGTCACCCTCAGTAGAGTGCTGTGGCCTCATAGTTCACAGTAACCTCAGCTTCCCAAGTAGCTGGGACTACAGGCACCCACCACAACAGCCGGCTATTTTTTGGTTGCAGCTGTTATTGTCGTTTAGCTGGCTCAGGCCCGGCTCGAACCCGCCATCTTTGGTATACGTGGCTGGCACCCTACTCACTGAGCTACAGGCGCCGAGCCTATATAGAGGAGTTTGACTTACCATTGGTGGATATTTTGAAGGCCTGTTGGGTAATTCTGATATAGAAAATGTTCAGTCAGTTATTTGAGCACCTACAACTGTGCAATAGTAAACAAAATAAATTCTAAGTCAAGGTCTCTGCCTGTAGTACAATGTAGACATGTAGAGTTTATTTAGTAAGATACGACCATTTTACCCAAAGAGAAAAATAATAACTTAGAAGAAGAACCATCTGAATATTAATAGCATAACCATTAACTTGTAGAAATTTGAGGGAGAGAAAGCAATTAACTTTGGAAGAGAGAAAACAAAACAGTTTACACCAACTAGTCTGGTTGTGTAGGGTGGGGACGGAGCTGGAGATGTAGCAGTGTGTGTCTGAGGGCCTGGGGGAGGACTTGCAAAGGTGGAGGGGGGCAGTCAGGCGCCCAACAGAACCACAGGAGAATGACAGTCTGGCCGAGGCCAGGCTAGCTGCTGCGTTAAGCTGGCAAAGCTCCAGTCTAAGACTTGGACGTGGCCTTGGTTGTGAGTGGTTGTAAACCCAGAAGACTTCCCAGGGAGCACTTGAAGAGCAGACTTTTCACTTAGAGAGTCGGAGGAAATCTGGAACTCAACCAGGAAGAAGACTGAAAAAGCAAAGTCAAAGTAGGCAGAAGGGTGCAGAACCGTGTAACATTAGGAAGGCCCAAGTACTGAGAGCTATAAGGAGTCAGGGTACAGTGTTAGGTGCAGGTCTGATGCAGTGACTCATGCTGTAATCCAAGCAATCTGGAAGGCCGAGGCAGGTGGATTGCTTGAGTTCAAGAGTTCAAGACCAGCTTGAGCAAAGCGAGACCCCATCTCTACTAAAAATAAGAAAAACTAGTGGGGCATTATGGTGGCACCTCTAGTCCCGACTATGCAGGAGGCTACATAAGAGGATGGCTTTAGCCCAAGAGTTTGAGGTTTCTGCGAGCTATGACACCTCAGCTCTCTACCCAGGGCAACAGAGTGAGACTGTGTCTCAACAAACAAACAAACAAACAAACAAACAAAAGAACAAAAGGCATTGGTTCTATTGGGGGCTGGGAGGACTGCCTGATAGCATAGGGATTGTACAGGTCTGTTTATCTGATGCAGAACATATCCTTGATCTTGAAGTCTTTGAGCCAACGTGGAGATAAAATACATCCACATTCTAATGAATATTAGCAGTGGATACTTTATAATAAAATCTGGAATACCTTTGGAAGGACATCTATAGTCATTGTTTTCAGGGAAGGGTGGGTGCTGGATGGACAGAACACAGATAAAGACTTTTCACTGTAAACCTACTTGTGGCTTTTGAATTTCAAACCCAATGCTATTTAAAAAAATTAAACATTAAAAATGTCAAAGAATAAAATTCATATGAACTGAAAACATTGAATGAAATAAGAACAAAGATTTTAACAGTATAATCTTCGCAGGATGCTTCAGTGGGGAATAAGCAAACTCTTATGCATTTTTAAAAAAACAGCCTTCTTGAGACATAGTCAACACACAATATGTTGCATACGTGTAAAGTGTACAATTTGATAAGTTTGACATACATATATGTCTAAGAAACCACCACAGACAAGATAACAAACATATTCATTATCCTTGAAAATTTCCTGTGTCCTTTTGAAATCCCTCCCTCCGGCCTTTCTTCCCCACACCCCATCCCCTGACAATCAAAGCATGAATCTGCCTTCTATTTGGATTTTCTAGAGTTTTGTACGAATGGAATCATATAGAAGGCACTCTTTTTTTCTGGCTTCTTTCATTTCGGTGAAATTATTTCTGAGACTCATCTATGTCTCAAATATCAATACTTCATTCATTTTTATTGTTGAATAGTTTTCCATTTTATAGATATACCATTTGGGTAAATACCTAGGAGCAGATCATATGGTAAGTATGTTTAACTAGAAATTGACAAACTTGGCTTGACACCTGTAGCTCTTACACTGGAGCTGGCAGGTTGGAATCCAGCCTGGGGCTGCCAAACAACAATGACAACTACAATCAAAAAATAGCCAGGCATTTTGTGGTGGGCGCCTGTAGTTCCAGCTACTTGGGAGGCTGAGGCAAGAGAATTGCTTAAGCCCAGGAGTTGGAGGTTGCTGTGAGCTGTGATGCCACAGCTCTCTACCCAGGGTGACAGCTTGAGGCTTTATCTCAAAAAAAGAAAGAAAGAAAGAAAGAAAGAAAGAAAGAAAGAAAG
>CAUYTI010058178.1:0-15280 GCA_963575145.1 Galago senegalensis
AAATGTAAAGCAACTTTATTCAGTTGTAGAAAATGCTCAAGTGTAAACAGTCTCCTTCTAATGTAAATTTAAAGGTTTTCAGTATATTGTTAATACAATCCTACAGTAAGCATTCTTACATATATGTTTTTGAATACATGAGATAGTAAAGATGGAGAGTCATTGCCTAGAAATGAACTTCTGTGTCACAGTGGACTTTGTATTTTTTTTGTGTTATAGATATTAATTGTCCTCTAAAAGATTTTTTATCGATAAAGGAAGGCATTTTAACGAGAGAAAATAATGGAGAAAGACTGACCGAGGTGAGCGTGTTGGGGGTGTATGGGGAAATCATACCACATCCAGACAGCTGTCAAGTGTGCAGTCACGTGCAGCTTAACGTCAGGGACACATTCATTAGGCAGTTTTGTCCTTTTGCACATGTCATAAAGTGCATGACACCCCGGGGCTGTATGGGATACGGCCTGCTTCTCCTGGGCTACCAGCGTCTACAGCATGTTACGGTTCAGAGTACTATAGGGCCTTGTGACACGATGGTGTTTGTGTATGGAAATGTACCTAAACACAGAAAAGATATAGTCAAAACACAGCATAATAATCTTACAGGGCCACCATGCTATATGTGGTCTGTTCTTGCCTGAAATGTCTCTGTGTGGCATGTGACTCCACTGAGGTAATGAGCTCCGTGAGGCAGACACCTGCTCTCTGGTCTCTGTCTCAAGGATTCTGCATGGTGCCCGTTACGTCATCGCACCCATGAAACATTTGTGAAATGAAAGAGTAGAGAGATGAGCATTCCCTCCCATTGCCCAGGGGCTGAGTCGAGGTTCAGAGCCCAGTTGCTCCCCTCTACCCTCCCTGCCGCAGTTATGTTGAGAGAGCTGAGAACTCTCATTTTCTATGCTGTCCACGTACCCCAGACAAGGAGCTTCCTCCCTCCTTACCTCCTACTGCTCTGTAGTAACCAGTCCACTGGTGGAAGGTGCACCAACCTTCAGCTAATGTTGATGGTTCTCCTTCTGAGCACATCCAGAACCCAAACACCCCCCACCACCTTCTTTGCTACTAACCAGCCCGCTGCTCGAGGTCCATTCTCGAGCCCTGACAAACAAACACAGTGACTGGCACGACCCTTTCAAGAATGACAGTCCCGCCATATTGCACCTTGCTCTTCCCACTTTGGCGTGTTCTAGCAGGCCTCCGTGACCTCCCCCTGCTAATGTCCTGGGGAGCACGACACTCCCTGCCTCTGCCTCAGTTCATTCCATGCCAGCACACTCTCGCTGGCCAGACGTGCGCTGAAATGTTCTTCCTACTTTCTTCCAACTCTTGCCATTTACCTCATTGTTCCTTTTCCTTTCTTGGTCCCATTTGTGAGCCAAGAGACAAGCTGGATTAAGTCTAATAAAGCTAAGAATGGTTCTGGAGATTTAACTACCCTGGGGTTTGGAATGAAATTAGAGTAAACAAAGAACCAACGTTGGCATCCTCTGAAGTTTGCCAGATTTTTGTGCCTACGAAGTCCCAGGATCATTGCCATGGGTATTTCCAGTGCCTCCTTCTCCTCCCTAATTAAACCTGCTGTTCTCCGATTATATAATCCTTCCAAAGTAACCTCTTACTTGAGTTTTTGTTTTCGTGGTTGTTTAAATAGTAATACAGAAAAATAAGGTTTTCTTTTTTCTTTCTTTTGTGATAAATAATTTTCAACAGTATAATTGATTGAACAGGCAATCATGATGTCACTTTTAAGATATATTGCATTATTTCTGTAGCCAAACTAATCTATGATCAAATGGGATGGAATGGATTCATGGTGGTAGGATTTTAGACCAACATGTTGGCCGTGAAAGGAATTTTGGAATGTGTACCCCAGGAGGCCATGTGAATTTTTGAAAAGTATGTAAATTCAGATGACTTGAGGTAATTGATGTGGTAAACAATTGTTCAGTGTCTATGTGTGTGTGTGTAATTGGTTGCTAGGACAGAGCCGTGATTAGTCACCAAATTATAAAAGCATGACTTTCCTTCAGTCCTGGCCCAGGCCACATGGCATGGAAAGAAAAGCATAAACTTATAGTTTCTGTCCCCACTCACCCACTTGGCTGGAGCCTGTGTGCAGTGTACAACTTGCACAATTGAATGTGGGACTTTGCTAAGTTATCCAGAAAAATTGCATTCAGATATTGCCCCACAAAATACCCACATCTTCAAAATAGTCAAGCCATATAATCTACACAGACAGGAAGAATACAGCTGTTCTAGGGACCCAGATTCAAATTAGAGCAAGAGAAGCAGTGAGGATAAACGTCAAAGAGAAAAGTCACATGGCCCTGGAGATGGGTGAGAACAATAAGAGTGTGGATGGGGCAAAGGAAGACAAGGGGACACAGACTGGAGAGAGGGAAGGGAAAGGGGAGCGGAGAGGAAGGAAGGAGGGAGGAAAGAGAGGAGTAAGGAAGATGCGTGCATAAGAATAAAGTTATTTCAACAAACATCTCCTTTCTGAGGCATTGTTGGGGGGAGACAGAGATAATTCCTGGTCCCCGACCTCAACCAGTTCAGAGAAGGAGCAAAGCAATCACATACACACATGCACACGACAAGATAGCCATCTTTATAAATTTCAAACTGGAGCAAGGCTCTAGAAGTTCACACTAAGACAAACAGCTATGCCCATGAAAAGTTGTTGCTTCTCAGACCAGCACACCATTCTCAGAAGCCACAGGAGGGGAAACCTTCAGAGAGCTAAAGTGGGGGCAGTTCAGATGAGGAAACACTCCTTGGAATTCACTGGTTCATTTCACAACACACCTCCTTGTACTGCTGCCCTGGGCCCCTGGTAAGCTATAAACAAGACACAGGCAGCCCATTGACTTTGAGTTTGTGTGTCCTACACAGAGAATCTACTCAGGCTAGGTAAGCTAGAAATAAAGGGATGGGCTAAGTCCAGGATTTCAGAACTTGAAAATATTTTGCTGCCTGGGAGAGCATCTGTTAGCAGATGATAGTGAAGACAGCTGGCTGCAGGCCTTGGCAGATGCATTTCCCAAGCTTTTCAGACTTAAGGAGTCCAGAGAGCATCCCCTGGGGCAGGGCAGTCACATTATTACCAGATTACGGTAAGGAAATGGGGGAAATCTAAGGGTTTAAGGGAATGCTGGGGACACCAGGAGCGAGTATCTCAGCCCGAGTTCAGTTCTCACAAACACTTTTGCTTCCAACATCTCTCCCAGGAGGAGCCAGGGAAGGGGGTGACTTCAAGAGTCAGTGTGATTTTAGGGAAGAAGGAAATGATTTTCCAAGTGTGCTTTAAGTTCCTGCCCTCACATGCTGCCCTGCAGGAACCGACCCCCCGTGTGGTGGAGATATGTCATGCCATCTGACATATCTGACATGCTGCCCAGCACTTTCTCAGTACCCTTCCTTAGCTTGACATCTCTAGATTTATGAATCCCGCGTCCCCAGGGAGGAGACAGAAGCTCACTTTCCCAACTTCCTTTGCAGCTGGACACAGGCATGGGACCAGGCTCCTCAGATACACCCATGAAAGAATTTGATTCAGAGGCAAAGCCTTAAAGAGTAAGGAGGGCTACATGAAAGAATTCTGATCAGGTGACAGACAGTTTGCAGAGGCAGAGGTTGGGATGGTCGAGTAGCAGTCCCCTTGCTGTGCCTTGACAGCAGAGATTCTCCTGGAGCGCTGAGTAGAGTTTTGAGCCTAGTTAAGTAGCCTCCAACACTTATCTTGCCTCCCAGGATTCTCTATCATAACCAGTATAGGCCAGTGAATACAGTTGAGGTAGCTATAGTGAACTCTGTCATTTGCAACCAAGAAGTCTAACTAATATCCCTCGCACTTTAACACAAATGGATTAAAATGAATATTTTAATGTAATATTTCAGAAAGCACTTAGTTGTTCAACTCACAAAGATCAGCCAGGCCCAGTGGGGAGGCCAAAGCAGGTGGATTGCTTGAGCTCATGAGTTCAAGACCAGCCTAAGCAAAAGTGAGACCTCACCTGTACAAAAATAGCCAGGCATTGTGGTGGGCACCCGTAGTGGGCACCCGTAGGGAGGTTGAGGCAAGAGAATCACTTGAGCCCAAGAGTACAAGGTTGCTGTAAGCTATGACGCCACGGCACTCTACCAAGGGTGACAAAATGAGACTCTGTCTCAGAAAAATAAAAAAAGGGCTTGCAACAAAAGTATAAATGTGCTTATTCTGATTTTAAAAATCAAAGAAATGAAGTCTCAGAGGAATCTGGTTCTGTATTAAGCTATTGAGTATATTCAAACTAGAATTAGGTTTTTTAGACTCTGAGTTCAGTTTTTTCTCCACCACAAAAACCTGCCTATGTGAAGAGACTTGCATCACAATCTTGACCAAATACAACTAAAAATTACCAACAACATTAAGGGAAAAAAAGAGATGTTGCACTAAGTGGTTCACCCACCTGACTGAACACAGCCAGGACCAGAGAGAGACAGGTGAGGCTACCTGCCAAGACCCAAAGGTGCTCAAAAGAATGCAATGACCAAGATAAACCGAGCTTAATGCAATATTTTCAAAATCGAAGTTAATACAAAAATCCATGATAAATAAAATGCCAAAATTTTAAACAAGATTAGCTTTACTGATTTTCCCCTTTGTCTCAGACTCTGATACATAATAATTATTTCTCCTGTCTTTAGGTAACTTGTACATATTATTTTTAAATAAAGTAGTAACATGTAAGTTGCCTAACTGCCTCCTCATGTATTCAAAATTTGAGTCTTTTTCTTCCTGTTATGTGAATTTGCTCCAGTAGAATACATATTAGTATCTCTCCCTGGGAGCATTCCTGAGCCCACAAATTTGGATTAGATCAGAATCTCTGTGTCCAGACCTGTCTGGATCTTGCAGAAATATTAACTCTGGCTAAATCTCTAAAATAACAGAGTAAAGGGAACCAAATTAAACACAAGAACACATTTTAAGATCAAATTTTTAAAAAAATATTTGGCCTGTCCACTACCTAGCACCTCTCCATGATGGATGATCGGTAGATCACAAGGAGGATAATGATAATTAACATGCGTTTGACACTCGGAGCCAGAGGCTGTGTTAGCCACTTGAACTAGGCGGATGCTTCCTGGTCACAATTCCTGGGGGGCAGGAAGTCCTGGTGAGGAAAGTGAGAGTGAAATTCCTGGTGAACGAGTGGCAGGGCCACAGCAGAAGCACGGGGCTAACACACTCCAGGCCTGACGTCTTCCTGCCATACCATTCTTCCTTTCAAAAAAATGGATTTGTGCCCCCCAGAAATCCAGAGGTCCGAGAACTGCCAAGCGTCAGGCTGGACTTTCTCAGCAGGCAGATGCACACTGTTAGAACGGGGGGCTGGGGAAAGCTGTGGCTTCTCTTTGATGAGGGAAGAGAACGGAAGGAGAGGAAGCTGGGACCGGTGAACCTGGGATCTCTGTGCAGTTCCAGCACCCCTGAGTTCTCCCTGCCCTGCTGTGGGTTTGTCTAGGGCTAAAGAACTGCCTCAAACGCTTTTATGCTTATTGCACAATCCTAGAAGTTCTCATAGGAGAAGAACTAATTCAGAAGGTAGCCTATTACAGATGGGGAAACTGAGGCCTAGGTAAGTAATTTTAATACTAAAATTGGGACTAGGCTAGGCTCATACCTATTATCCTAGCACCCTGGAAAGCCAGGACAGGATTGCTTGAAGCCAGGAGTTTGAGAACAGCCTGAGCAAGAGCAAAACCTCATCTCTACCAAAAATAGAAAAAAATTGAGGGGCATGATAGTGCATGTCTGTAGTCCCAGCTACTCAGAGACTGAGGCACGAGGATCACCTGAGTCCAGGAGTTTGAGGTTGCAGTGAGCTATGACAATGATACTGCACTGTACCTGGGGTGACAGGGTGAGACTGTCTCAAACACAAAAACAAAGAAACAAAAGGAAATTGGGACAAGAACCCGATTTACTTAATCCCCAGTCAAGACTCAGCTCACTGCACCATAAGCCATGCAGATTCAGTCCTCCACCCTATGTGTGCAAAAACTATGCTTCGTTCTTGAACCCTTCTTTAAAAAGTTTAACTTATACGCCAGAGATTAGAAACTGGCATTTTATAGACCAAATGTATTTTGCAGGTGTGTAATATTTTTTCTTCTTGATTTGTCAAGTGTTCTTTGAAAATTTTGAATGAGCCAATATAATTTGAAAATCGGGAGTTTTCACATACAAATCCAGATTTCTGGCTTCTCTTAAAAAATTCCAAGATCAGGATTTGCTGGGACCGTTTTCGCACATGGCAGCTATTGGGCAGAGTAGGTGGTGTGCTGAGCCAGCTCATACTGACTCACAAGAGCAAACTATAAAATATTTAGAAATGTTGGGGCCCCTTGTTAAGCAGTTGGGAGGTTGGAATCAGCCATAGTGGGATTCCTTACACTACAGATACTGGTGAACAGTACAAATCAGGGCTGTAACTTCCCCTTCCCTTCCACTCTCTTCTTTCTCTTCCCTCCTTCCTTCTCTCACTCTCTCACTTCCTCTTTCTTAGGGTGAGGGAAGGATTACCAGTGTATCAGCCCACCACTAGCTGGAACTGGAGAGAGCCTACCCTCTTTAGAAAAACAGTCCCCTGGGCCATCTTCACTTTTTTATGTTCCCTGCCTGGCTAGGGAAGAAACTGGAGTTCGTATCTTCTGCGATGCACTTGAATATAAATCGTGATCTCCTTTAAGCAAGCTTGCACATGGTTGTTGAGCAAGGGGAAAGGGCCAGTCATCTTAATCTCTTGCTTTTAAGCTAATTTAAAACATTCTATTTAAATATAACACAATTGTGCAAAATCAAAAAGCCCAGTTGGGGGAATTATTACAAGGTGAGCACGACTTAGTGATGTCTAGTTTAAGAATCAGAATTTTGAGAATACACTCTGAAGACCCCCTCACAACCTTTCCCAATCTCTGTTCTTTTCATATTCCCCAAGGCAACTGTTCTCATGAGTTCTAATGGTGTAATTGCATTTTCCTGCTATTGAACTTTATGTCAATGGAATGTCAAGGAGATATTCTTTTATGTCTAGGTTCTTTGATTTAACATTATATTTGTGAGAGCTTCATCCATTTTTCTTAAACAGTTGAATTCAAAATTGCTTTGAATATTCCACAATTTGTTATTCATTCTGCTACTGGGTTGTTTCTAAATGTGAACTATTTCAGCTTGAGTTTCCCTCAAAGAAGAGGCTGACACAAAGGTTTGCCTGCTGATAGTTTATTTAAGAATGTTTTCCCAGGGAGCAGGAGTGAGGCGGACAGGAAGAGTGAAATGGGAATAGAAAGAAAGCCAGTCTGTGGCTGTGTTATTAAGTTAGCCACTACTATAGCCAGCTGGGCCTCCATCCTGCCAGCATCTTCTGAGGAGCCTTAGGAAATATATTTCAGACTTGTTCACTTGGGAACTTGAGATGGAAACATTCATCCATTGGCCACTGCTCCTGTTCCCCACTGGTCAAGAATGCATAAATCCTCTGTTCTTCCAGGTGGCCATGTGTTCACCTGCGGCATCTCACGGCAGAGAAGATGCACTGTGGGAAATCAGGTGGATGTAGTGCAGGCCCCAGGCAGGGCACGTGCAAGAAGCCAAAGCCTGCATGAAACCAGTAGTTACAGCAAAGTGAGGCCAAGAGGATTTTGAAGTTGTGCAAAATCTGTGTATTAGCTTTTTAAAATAGCATGGCGAGGAACATTCTTGTACGTATCCCTTAATGCTCGTGTGTTTGTTTCTGTCAGATATACTCATAGGGGTGGGACTGCTGGGCCATAAAGTGTTCACATGTTCAACCCTAGGACATATTGCCCAACAGTTCTCTAAAGTACTCACGGGTATTTATATCCGCACCAGCCGTACAGGAGAGTGTAGTTGCTTCAGAATTGAGTGTTGCCTTGTTGCTTTTTAAAATACTGTTTAAAGAAACTAACTTTCTGTTGACTAAAGGTTATTGTTAGATTGTTGTCTCAGGCTGTTTGGTTCACTCTGTGCCACGTTCCCTGTCCGGTCATTTGAGTGCTGTGTCCTGGTTGCAGATGTGCTCATGAATCCTGGGCTGTTGGGGAAGATCAATAACTTCATACTTGACCAAGTGACAATCCAAAGTCAACAAAGAGGAAGGAACAAGACAAGCAAATCCCCAAAAGAAGTCACCATTTTGGACACAAGGGCCAAAATAGCTCATTTATCAGGGAACCATTCCAAGTTTTTGACTAATCTGAGACTCCCTGTTGTGATACAGAATCTCTTCCTCCACGAGATGTTATAGTTCTTGCCAGTAGTATCTGGGGGCCCGCTTTCCTCTGCTCTGAGTCTCAGAGTCTAGGCTGTCTACAATAAATGATCTATGATTGAGAAACAGGAAGAGAGGAGAAACCACCTTTCAAGAACTGGTCCCTAACTAAGTCCCTTTCTCCCTAGTTGCAGCCCAAGTTCAAGCCCACCTAACTTCCTGTAATTCCAGGAAATAGCCCCGTGCGTTCATTCTGAAGTGTTCCCTTGGCTCCCATGGGCCATGATAGTATTAACTTCCCAGTGAAGATCACGGCCTGACCTTCAAGGAAGCACCTCCTAGGAGATGTACCAAGTCTAGGAAAATCACCCTTAAGTATCTCTGCCTTCTAAACATCCTTTCCAAAGACAGGCAATGGGGTTAGATGATTTCCAAATAGACGCAGGAAAGCCTGAAGCAGCCGGCTGTGCTCCTCTTCCTCTGTGACCTGCAGTGGCCATGCCACTCCTTAGCTATGCTGAGTGGAGGGTCTCCAATCCTGCTTCTGCCCTTTGTGCTGTTCCTGCCCACCTGGAGGCAGCGCCTGGGTACACTGCTGGCTCATCCTGCCACACCAGGCCATTGGATGGTGTTTTATTGGGGAGGCCTCCTCCCCAGAAAGCTGCTCTCTCTTTACTATGGATGGAGGGAGGTCAAACTTACCCCAGCATCTTGTGTTGATAGGAATCCTTGGGATGCTTAGCATCTGGGGCATGTCTCCACATCCTCTTGTCTCCTGAGGGAGACTGCCCAAGTCACACTTTTCTTTCACACCACTTTGCTCTTCCATACTGACTTGCTTGCAAGTATTTCTGGATTTCATAGACTCTAAACATGTTGATTCACCACACTTTGAGGGTGGTGGGAGGCCAGCTTTCAAAGCTTTATCCTAAAACTCCTTTCCTGTAATAACAAGCAATATGCATTGCAGGGCTCACTGTGTGTTCACTAAGAACTCGCCACATTTCCCATTTAATTCTCACAAAGCTTTGAGGCGGCTTTGAGTAGCAACCCATTGTAGCTGGAGAAACTGTGCTCATAAATTCGCAGTTAGGAAGTGGTCAGAGTGGGATTCAAACCCAGGCAGTTGGCCCCCAGAGGCCACACTCTCAGTAGCTTTACTGTACTGGTAATTCCTTCTCGGTCACCCAAATGTAGGATCTCACTCCCAGGTGCTTGCTTTAATCTACCTTCCTTGTGGTCCCAGGACCCACCCTGTCCTGAAAATGACTCCAAGGAATTTGGTGGGAACCTCTTGTCCAGAACTCTCTGAAATAGGAGCCCTTCCAGCATTTCAAGCTACCCAGTGGTGCTGAGCATGGTCCATACCGCGGGAGCTCAGCTCCTCAGCTCCCAGCCCAGTGCCACCATCGCTTAGCAGAAATAAAAACTTATCAAGTTATTTAATCTCTCCCAGGCTTGGTGTCTCCATCCGCATCACAGTATACTGATAATGGCTACCCGGTAGGGTTTTGCATAGGATTAGATGAGCCGATGAATGTAAAATGTAACACAGCAAGGGCAACTCTGTAAGGGTGCCATGAATTCTGGCTTTCACTAGTCATAAAATACCTGTTCAGTTTTTGAAATCTCATGGTTGGAAAACAGATTCCTTTGGATTGTGGCTTTTCTCCAAGTCCTCTTTCCCTGTCCCCACTTCATTTCCTGCCAGAGGTTTAGGCTCTGATGGGTGAGCACGCAGCACTGCCTGGCCCCGATAGGAGGGCGGTGCATGTGTTACTCTTCCTTCTAGATTTCCTCTCCCTAAATCATCCTTAGCCAGGCACAGGGGCTCACGCCTGTAATCCCACCACTCTGGGAGGCCAAAGCAGGAAGATCCCTTGAGCTTAGAAGTTCAACTAGTTGGCTCGGCACCTATAGCTCAACCGGCTAAGGTGCCAGCCACATACACCTAAGGTGGTGGGTTCGAATCCCCAGCCCGGACCCGCCAAACAACAATGACGGCTGCAACAACAAAAAAAAATATATAGCCAGGCGTTGTGGCGGGCGCCTGCGGTCCCAGCTACTTGGGAGGCAGAGGCAAGAGACTCGCTTGAGCCCAGGAGTTGGAGGTTGCTGTGAGCTGTAATGCCACAGCACTCTACCCAGGGGGACAGCTTGAGGCTCTGTCTCACAAAAAAGAAAAAAAAAAAAGTTCTCTTTATAGAGGGATCCAGGATGAAAGATGATACACATATAAAGGGATCTCATTGCTCTTAAAGCTTCTGCTGCACTGCAAAGTGGGCATATGTCATTTCCATCCACATTTTATTGACCAAAGCAACTCATATGTGAAGACTGATATAGATGTAGTAGAAAACAGTATTCCTCACAGGGGAGGAATATTGTAAACCCTTATCAATAGGCAGTGATGTTTAGTACTCCTATAAAGGGCAAAATTGGGAGAAATGACACAGTCAATTGCAATATTGTCATCCAAATTTTAGGCATGAGAAAATTGGGAAATGAAGTTTACTATATATCTTAAAAACACCTAGTCAATGATGGGATTGAGATTTGAAATAAAGTTGTCTATCTCCAGAACTGTAATATCCAGACACAAAGATGGCCCCCATAATTCTAACCTCCTAGTATGTACACACTTGTGTAGTTCCATCCACAATCAGATAGGTCTGAACTAAGGAGCTAACAGAATATCGTAACTTTGAAAGTCAGGTCATAAAAGGTATTGTGACTCTTGCTTTGCTCTCTTTTGGATTTCTTATGCTAGGAGAAGCCAGATACAATGTGGTGAGACTTCCTGAAGCCCTATAAAGAGTTTCAGGTGCCTAGAAACAAAAGCCTTCTGCTGATAGCCAACTTCAACCTGCCAGATAAGCCATCTGAGAATAAGCAATCCTAGCCCCATTCTTCAGCTTAAGTTTGCAGATGACTAAAGCCTCAGTTATCTTGACTCCAATCTTGTCAGAGATCCCCAGTCACAACCACTGAATTAAATCCACTGTGGAAATTCCTGACCCATGGAAACCATACGATATAATAAATCTTTATTATTATTTAAAGTCACTAAATTGGGGGATAATTTGTTATGCAGCAAAGGAGAACCACTTGAATCTGCGTAATCATTATGCCAAACTGCCCCCACATGTGAATTAATGAGCCTGTGTAAATAGATAATTCTTACATTTACAAACCAGGAAGTCCATATAATGTAAGAAGAGTATAAAGGGGAAAGTAAAGGGATATTAAGGAAATAATTCTAGGAAGTATAATAGACGAAGATAGAAACTGAAGAACTGAGAAAAGGTACACGAGAAGATTGAATGCAATGTGTTTTCATTCACTGAACCATCTCTTCTAAAGATACCAGCAAGATTTTTGAATAAATAAATGCTGAAGAGATTGATTAGGAAAATAATTATGGGCAGAATATTAAGGTTAATGGAAAGGTAGTTAATATTTTCTCAAAGGGCCCTTTTGTTTTGATTAGAGACAAAGTCTTATTTGCTTTGCTGCCTAGGTGGAGTGCCAGTAACATGATCATAGCTTCTATATACTCTAACTTCTAGGTTCAAGGGATCCTATCCTCCCAACTCAGCTTCCCAGCACCACATGCACAGAGAGAATATTTTTTATTTCTGTAGAGATGGAGGGGTCTCACTATGTTGCTCAGGCTGGTCTTGAACACTTGGCCTCAACCCCATCCTCCTGCCTCAGCTTCAAAGTATGGGGATTATAAACATGAACCACTGCTCTCAACCTGTATGTTGACTAAAGAGTAAATATGGAGACACAAGAATAAATATATACACCCAGTTTATATACTTAAATTCTACCAACCCAAGAAAATACATCCCAATCCACTCTCATTCCCAAATCTAAACAACTTTTTACCTGCACCTTTTGTGACGACCCCTCCTGCTTCTGATTCCATAGGATTTTCCTCCTTGTCCCATGCATGACAAGCCGCTAACCCAGATTTTCTTCTTAAAACAATAATGTGTTCTAGGTGTTTCCATATGCTTCAACATCCAGATTAAATTTATAACCATTTATTAGGTTTATTCTTTTCATATTTTTGGCTGTTTTATTTATTTATTTATTTAGCTTTAGACCTATGTGGAATAATTTAATTCTGAGATTAGAGCTTAAAATGTATGTGTGAGTTGGTGTGTATACATGCATACATGTATAAGACAAAATATTAAGATATAAAATATATGTATATATTATATAAAATATATAAAAAGATGAAGACCATCCCGTAAATTGCAGCCTATAACATAGTGTTCCTTCAGTCTACTGATTGTGACCCATCATTCATGAAATCTATTTAGCTAGTTGTGATTAGCTTTATTACAATGAAAAAGAGAAGAAAGGGAAAAGGAGGAAAGAGGAGAAAATGAGAGACAAGGAAATTTTATTCAAAGTGGTACCTATTACTTTCTCAAACTTTCATTTTGTTAATATTTATGTAATGCATGAGTGAGTGTAAGTGCATGATGCACATGTAAATGTGTTTCTGTTTGTAGGTTATGATTAAAAATATTTCTTAAAAAATAATTGGTCAGCTAAGAAATACATAAAAATAAACTCAAACCATTACTCTTTAGGCTACTCATTTTGTATAACAAAGTACTCCAAGACCTAGGGGCTTAAACAGCCATTCAGTTATTCCCACAGATTCTGTGATCTGAGATTTAGATAGCACAGAATGAAGTTAGCTTATTTCTGTGCCATGATGTTTTGAGACTTCAACTGAGAAGACTTGACCACAAGGAATCACCTGGAGACTCCTTTCACATTTCTGAACCTTGAACTAGGATTGTTCAGGAATCAGAATGGCTAACCAGATGGCCCAAACATAGTCTCCACTCACTGCTTGGCTTTCTCACTGTGCAGTGGCCCCAGAATCACCATAACTTTTATAGGACAGTTCAGAGATCCAAGCTTGAGGATTCCAACAAAATTAAATTAAATTTGCCATATAATATAACAATGAGAATATCTGCGAGGAGTAGACAAGGTAAGTAAATACATTGGGACACATTTATAATGTTAAGCAGCAATGGAAATCAACAAACTTGAGCTTTTTGCATCAACATAATACATAGAATGGATTTTACTGAGGCAGAAAAACAGGACGCAAGATCGTAAATACCCTATGATTTCACATGTATAAATTTTAAAAACAGGACAAATTGAACCATATGGTGTATGGGTACATTTATAAAAGTTAAATTTATAAACTAAAAAAGAGAAACACTTTCAATATAAGTTCAGATAAAAGAGAGAAAGGATCCCAAGGTAGACACCATCTGGATATCTGGGATACTCAGCAGACATTTAAAAAAAAATAATCTTTATTAAAAAATTAAAAAACTTTATCATAATTTTAAGAACAAAATGTTTTCTAATCATACAGAAATCCATGCACATTGTAGAAATTGTGAAAACATTTAAAAGTTTAGACATAAGAATAAAAGTACAATAATTTCTATTTCCACCACTGTGGAGAATCAATATCATACAGTTTCCCCCTGCCTCATCTATGAAAAATGTTACAATATGGTGAAATATTAAGATAATTTTTTTAGAAAACTTTTTTTATTTTGAACCTAAATTTGGATTTACCAAAAAGTTGCATAAATGGTAATTTTTTTTATTTCCTTCAGCTGGCTTCCCTAATGTTAATGTTTTACATAACCATATACAACTTTCAGGAATAGAAATTAGACATTGGTAGAATATTAATGAAACTTCAAACCTGATCCAAATTTTTGCACTAATGTCCTTTTTCTGTTCTGGGATCCTATTGAGGATCCCACACAGAATACAGTCATTATTTTATTCTTGGTCTTGCATAGTATATAATATATATATAATAGTTCTACAGTTTGTTCTTGTCTTTTATGACATTCATACTTATATTTTATTTTATTTTATTTTTTCAAGACAGTCTCAAGCTGTCACCCTGGGTAGAGTGCCTTGGAGTCATAGCTCACAATAATCTCCAACTCTTGGGCTCAAGTGATCCTCTTGCCTCAGTTTTTCCATTTTTAGTAGAGATAAGGTCTTGCTTTTGCTCAGGCTGGTCTCAAACCTGTAAGTTCAAATAATCCACCTGCCTTGGCCTCCCAGAGTGCTAAGATTACAGGCATGAGCCACCATGCCCTGCCAGACATTCACACTTTTAAAAAGTTCTGATCAGTTATTTTGAATAATGTCCCTCAATTTATATTTGTCTGATGTTTTCTCGTCACTGGAATGAATTTATGTATTTTGCTAGAAAATGCCACCAAAATGATGAAGTGTCCTTCTCAGTGCAAGAAATTCATGAGGAATATATGTGTTGTTACATTATATGTTTACCTTACTCAGTTAACGTTGTATCTGCTGAGATTTTTCGATGTAAACTTTCCTTCTGTAGCTTTAGGAATCAACCACTTTTCTAAGAAGTCACATTTCCTTTTACTAGAGAATAGAACTAAAAAGCAAAGAGTATGTAGAAGGTGTGCTAATTGAGCATAGGTTGTCTCCACTTATAGACCCACTCAAGCTGGCAGAGCAAGAAGATATATGTGTGTATACTAACCCATGCATACACACACAAATCTGTTTCTCCATTTATATAACTGTAGATTTTTTAATGAATTTACATTAATACCTCTGATTCTAATCTATCACCACAATGTTCACTTTATCCAAATATTTCTTTTTCCACCAATGAGAACACAGATTCTTATTATCTACAATATAATTTTACTTTATTTGTTCAATTCTTTTTTTTTTTTTTTTTTGAATCAGAGCCTCAAGCTGTCCCCCTGGGTAGAGGGCCGTGGCATTACAGCTCACAGCAACCTCCAACTCCTGGGCTCAAGCGAGTCTCCTGCCTCAGCCTCCCAAGTAGCTGGGACCACAGGTGCCCGCCACAATGCCTGGCTATTTTTTGGTTGCAGCCGTCATTGTTGTTTGGCGGGTCCGGGCTGGGGATT
>CAUYTI010058179.1:0-14039 GCA_963575145.1 Galago senegalensis
GACCCGAGACGGGAAGCTGGTGTCTGAGTCCTCTGATGTCCTGCCCAAGTGAGCTGTACTGCGGCCCCTCCAGTCTACCCTCTCACATGGCTCCCACAGAGCCTGTGGGGGAGACAGCTGTGCCAGGGAGCACATGGAACAGGAGACCCACCTGAGGCTCAGCCCATCTTTCTGGGGAGTTTACCACTTGGGTTACCCCCACTTACACCCCCAACTAAAAACCAATTTTATTGCTTTTTTCCAAAATAAAGCCTCAGCCGCATTGCCAATCACCTTGCTGTGTGTGCATCCCATCTACAGGGCAGGAGGGAGGTGGTCCGGAGAGAGATGGTTGGGAAGCCTTTCCCTGGGACTCAGAAGCTAGGAGGGGGGCCCAGGAAGCAGTGGAGGAGGTGCGCTGAGCAGGAAGTCTGACCTCCAGGCTTTGTTGAACTCTGGTTGTCTCCTTGGTTGTTGCTGTGAATGGATGCACCTGAATATCAGCCCCTGACCTGTGCACAGTGCTTTGTTAGGGCATGCTTTTTAAATACCCAGGTTCATTTGATCTCTGCAACAACCCCCAAGAGGTAGGTAGAGTGGATTTTAGATGGCAGTACCAGGAGAGAGTTTAGTCTACTTCCCTATAGACCTTGGCATTGGGACTACCTGCAGGAAAGAAAAGCCAGGCTCAGAGAAGCCCAGTAACTGACTCAGCTAAAAAGGCAGATCTGGAGGCTTGGTGCCTATAGCTCAACTGGCTAAGGCGCCAGCCACGTACACCTAAGGTGGTGGGTTCGAATCCCCAGCCCGGACCCGCCAAACAACAATGATGGCTGCAACCAAAATATAGCTGGGCATTGTGGTGGGCGCCTGTGGTCCCAGCTACTTGGGAGGCGGAGGCAAGAGACTCACTTGAGCCCAGGAGTTGGAGGTTGCTGTGAGCTGTAATGCCATGGCACTGGGTCCTCTTCCTTGGCTAGGCACATAGCTTTTCCTTGTGGCCAGACCTGTCTTTATCACCATGATTCCTTTGCAGCCAGGGTTCAAAGGAGTGGTGGTTTTCCCATCCCTTCGGAGGTCCAGAGTCTATTTGCAATTAGGTGTGTCATAACCTACAATTTCTAGACACCAAGATAGTGTGGAATTTGGCATTGGCATGTGGGCTCTTCCTGTTCCACTCACATTTACACCCACTCTGCACTGCTTCTCCCCACCTGTGTCCTCCCTTTCTGTGCTGTGTGTGTGATAGAAGGGCGTGTGTGCATTCTGTGTTTGCATGTGGAGGGTGTATTGTGTGTATATGGGTGTGTACAGATTCTGCAAAGTGTGTGAAGGGGTTTGCCCACTTGCTGAAAATTTCCGAGGTTTAGGGCAGGAGGGGGTTAGGGTAGAGCTGAATGGAGCAGAACACCTCAACTCTCCACTGCCATTGCCATGGAGTTCTAGGCAGCCAGATAGCGGCATTTTTAGAATATCCTGAACACAGAAAGGAAATAAACAGATACATAGGTGGCAGGTACTGTGTGTGTGGGGCGGTGTAGGCTGGTGAGGGGACTCTTGTCTAGCTTTGCTGTGGGGCTGGTCTCCAGGGCTCCTGCTGCTAGGCCCTGGGCTCCCCCTGGCTGGCCACCTCCCTAGCTACTCCCTGCCTTTCCACCTGGGTGGAGCCAGGCTTCCAGACAGCCCAGGTACTCCCCTGCCACCACTTGTCCTGGGCAGGGCCTGGGGCCAGGGTTCTGTACAACTGTCATAGGAGAGAACTTCACTCTTCAGTGATAAATCTAACAGCAACATTATCCAGAGCAGTTGCTCTCTGACTATTTTGGCAGTGACTCGCAGTAAGAAACTCATTTTTATCATGACCCACAAATATACATACATAAAACTAAAAGAAAATCTCATAAAACAAGGCCTGGTATGGTGGCTCATGCCTGTAATCCTAGCACTCTGGGAGGCCGAGGTGGGTGGATTGCTTGAGCTCAGGAGTTCAAGACCAGCTTGAGAAAGAGAGAGGTCCTGTCTCCACTAAAAATAAAAAAACTAGACCAGGGTGATGCCTGTGGCTCAAAGGAGTAGGGCGCCAGCTCCATATGCTGGAGATGGCAGGTTCAAACCCAACCCTGGCCAAAAACTACAAAATAAATAAATAAATAAAAATAACTAGACCAGCATTGTGGTGGGCACCTGTAGTCCCAGCTACTTGGGAGGCTGCGGGAGGAGGATCACTTGAGCCCAAGAGTTTGAGGTTGCTGTGAGCTATGATAACACCAGGGCACTCTACCCAGGGTGACAAAGTGAGACTGTCTCAAGAAAAAAAAAAAAATTATAGGCTCAGCATTTGTGGCTCAAGGTGCCAGCTACGTACGCCTAAGGTGGCAGGTTCGAATCCAGCCTGGGCCTTCCATACAACAATGATGGCTGCAACCAAAAAATAGCCGGGCATTGTGGCGGGCGCCTGTGGTCCCACCTACTTGGGAGGCGGAGGCAGGAGATTTGCTTGAGCCCAGGAGTTGGAGGTTGCTGTGATCTGTAATGCCACGGCATTCTACCCAGGGGGACAGCTTGAGGCTCTGTCTCAAACAAAAAAATCAAAAAACAAAACAAAACAAAACAAAACAAAAAATAGCCAGGCATTGTGGTGGGTGCCTGTGGTCCCAGCTACTTGGGAGGCTGAGGCAGGAGACTCACTTAAGCCCATGAGTTGGAGGTTGCTGTGAGCTGTGGTGCCACAGAACTCTACCCAGAGGAACAGCTTGAGGCTCTGTCTCAAAAATAAAAAGAAAATTATAAAACCAACTTTCTAGTCTCTGCTCATGTGTGACCTGGGCCTCTCAGCACGTCCCAGGACTCAGCTGGGTGGTGTTAGAGTTCTGGGCAGTTGCAGTAGCCAGAGAGAGGAACCACTTGCCTAAGTCAATGTTTTCTTTTTCTTTTTTTCTCTCCTCTCCTCTCCTCTCCTTTCCTCTCTCCTCCTCTCCTTCCCTTTTCTCCCCTCCCCTCTTCTCTTCCTTTTCTTTTCTTTGACACAGAGTTTCACTATGTTGCCCGCCCTCACTCTTGGTAGAGTACTGTGGTGTCACAGCTCACAGCAACCTCAAACTCTTGGGCTCAAGCAATTCTCTTGCCTCAGCCTCCCAAGTAACTGGGACTACAGGCACCGGCCACATGCCTGGCTATTTTTTGGTTGTAGTTATCATTACTATTTAGCAGGCCGGGGCTGGGCTCCAACCCACCAGCTTTGGTGTATGTGGCTCGCACCCTACTCATTGAGCCATGGGTGCTGAATCTTCTTTTTTTTTTGAGACGAAGTCTTATCCTGGTGCCTTGACTAGAGTGCTGTGGCATCATAGCTCATAGCAACCTCATGTTCTTGGGCTTATGTGACCTTCAGTTTTTCTATTTTTACTGTGTTTTCCCCCAAAATAAGACATTGTCTTATATTTATTTTTTCTCAAGAAGACACTAGGGCTTATTTTTAGGGGATATCTTATTTTTATTAAGTATAATACAACAATCTACATTTATTCAAATACAGTTAAGTCATCTTCTGGAACCTGAGGGGGGGGGCTGACCTTGTTGGTGGGGCTGGCGCTAGTGATGTGTGAACTCCTTTTCCCTAGCCCTTAGCATGTGCACAATAGGCTGTGGCAGATAAAAGGTATTCCAGTCTTCCTTACCAGCTCCACAGGAAATGCAGGGTCTGGCTATGCTGATATGCTACCTAGCCACGCCCATCACTAGGTCTTATTATTGGGGTAGGGCTTATATTTAACAAATGTGTAGAAATCCTGTTAGGGCTTATTTTTGGGGTAGGTCTTATTTTCGGGGAAACACGGTAGTAGAGACGGGGTTCACTATTGCTCAGGCTGGTCTTGAACTCCTAAACTCAAGTAATCTGCCTGCCTTGGCTTCCCAGAGTGCTAGGATTACAGGCATGAGCTGCTGGGCCCAGCCACAAATCAATATTTTCAATTGTGCACCACTGATCTTCCCTGAAGCCAGCTACCTGTCTCATTAGTCCTTGTTCCCAGGTGGTGGGCACACTAGGGGCAGCCTGTGGCCTCACCAGGTAGCCTCCTGGGAGTTTCCGTGCCCTGGATGTTGTTGGCACAGGGAGTGGCAGGATGGCCCCAGAGAGAATTCTCTCTCCCTCCTTCCCTGCTGGCTCCTCCCAAGCTCTTGCTCATCTACCCCAGGATCAAGGCCACTCAGCATTTAGAAGACACCACGCATTTCCTTTTTTTTTTTTGAGACAGAGTCTCACTCTGTGGCCCTGGGTAGAGTGTCATATCATCATAGCTCACAGCAACCTTAATCTCTTGGGCTCAAGTGACCTTTTTGCCTCAGTTTTTCTATTTTTAGAGATGGAGTCTCACTCTTGCTCAGGTTGGTCTGGAACTTCTGAGCTCAATCAATTCACCCGCCTTGGCCTCCCAGAGTGCTAGAATTACAGGTGTTAGGCACCATCCCTGGCCTGATTTACCTTTCAGCAATTAAACCAACACAAGAGCTGGAAATCCAATTCCCACTGAGACTGGGAAACTCAGCAGGGGCTGGAGCTATCACTTCTTAGCTGCCTGCTTCACTTGTCTGTGCTTTGTCACATTTCAGTTGTGCAATGACCCTACCCTGGGGCATTTAACTTCCTTCCTAGGGATGTCTGACTTTCCAGCCAGTGTTCTTTTAAGAATACTAGATTTGTATCCCATATAAGCAAGAACAGTTTGGTTTTTGGGAGGTGGTGGTGGTTCTGAATAAGCAATAAATGTACTTTATTATATATATAATTCAAAAGTACAAAATGATCCCACTTTCTCACCAGTTAGTTTCACTCCCAGAGGGCACCTAATGTTACCAGTTTCTTGTGGTTCATTCTAGGTAGAACTTATCATGTATAAGTACTTAGGGACATACATTTTATATTCATCTTTCGCAAAGGGTATTATGCTGTACTGTTGTCATATGCCTGGCTTTGACATTCACTCGAGATCTGTTCCTTCCACAGCAGTGTGTAAATTGCTGCCTCACTTTTTTCCACAGTTGCATAACATCCCACTCAAGGATGTGCCACAATTTCCTTAACTTGTCCTCTATTGGTGGGCTTTTTGCTATGACAATGGTGAGGATACTTGAATAATTCCTGTAAGTAAAATCTGAGTTAAAATGTACGTGCCTTTAAACTTTGACAGGCATTAAAAAAAAAAAAACAAACTTGATTTCTGAATTGTAGTTGTCTAGAAACTTTACGTTTAGAAAGTCCCTGTTTGGCCGGTCTAGATGAACCAGGCATCATCTCCTACGTCCCTTCACTCTGCCTCTCTGCACTGCGGACCCCGGGAATAAAATCATGTCTTCCAACATTCGTGGGCTCCTCTTCAGACACTGTCTATCTTAGGTTTTGCTCTGCCACCCAGTGCTGGGGGGTGGGGGTGACTATGAGCTCCCCTGAAGTAGGGTATCCCAACTTGGGCTAATGACGGGGGCCAGACAGACTAGGTTGTGAGGAAGGAAGGGGAGGTAAGGAAGGGGGTCAGTATGGTTGGTGGCCTCTTGGCTAGTCACTGTGCTGACTCTTTCTGTGCCATGGTGGAGACAATTGCTATGCTAATCCAGCTTTCCTTCCTTCCTGCTTCTCCTAGTAACACAGTACTCCCCTCCCACCTCCCCCTTCTTTTCAGGATCTGTTCTCCTCCAGCTCCAACTGTGGGATTCTTGGGGACCTGCCAGTCACAGGATCTCTAGCTGAGCCCATAAGGGTCCGCATTGGTCCAGCCTTGGCCAGTTACAGGTCCCTCTGTTCCTTCCTTGCTGGGGCATATCATGCCTACAATAAGATGCAGAAAGGGCTTTATTATCAAATGTACGGCCTGGTAAATTTTTACTTATGCTGACATTTCCTGTAAGAAGAATTGCTTGGGCCCCTTGCCAGAGTGTACCTTTTCTTTTAGTAAACTTACTTTTTAGAGCAGTTTTCACAGCAAAACCACAGGAGAGGTACAGAGAATCCCCCCGTTATCAGCACCTCCACCACAGTGGTGCATGCGTTACCACTGATGAAACTTCACTGACCTGCCATTATCACCCAAGGTCCCCAGTTCACATCAGGGTTCACTACAGAGGTTGCACATTCTGTGCGCTTGGACAAATTATAATGACACGCATCCAGCATCACGTCACCATACAGAGTGGGTCACTGTCCTAAACCTCAGTGTGCACAGTCAGAGATGAGGATCAGATTCAGCTGCTGCTCTCCTCAAAATCCTTTCGTGTTGAGACTCAGGGAAAGCCCGAGTCCTGACCTGCCCAGAAGCTCTGCCTGCTCTGCTGCTGCCCATCTCTCAGGCCTTATCCTGGCCACTCTATCCTGAGCTTTAGGATCCAGCAACACTGACTTTTCAGTGTTTACTCCACATCCAATTTCCTTCTGCTCATGCCCCCTGCTTGGAACACATGGCTTTTCCTGTGCGCACTTTGAAGCTGCCTGGTCATCCTCAGCATTCCGCTCAAATGCAGCTTTCCTAGGAAAGTTCTAGCCACCAAGACTGAGTGGGATGTTTCTATTGTATGTGCTCAAGGTACACTGTCTTTTCCTCCTGTAAATTACAGCCATTCATTCACCTGCAGAGATACTTTATTAATGCAGTGGTACTTTATTAAGCTCCATGAAGGCAGGAACCATGGTACCATGGAGGACCGTGGTTCTTCACAGATTCTTCAGTAACTAGCACAGTGCCAGATACATAGTAGGTGGTCAATAAAAAATTATTAAAGAAGGAATGAGCCATTTCCATCTCCTTCCTTTTTTTGTAATTTTATTCCTTTAAAACCTGTTCCTTTGAGGAGGTAGATCAGTTTGCTCAGAGCAAGTGCAGAAATAGCTTGTGTATTGATCTTTCAAAGTATACCCCCTCTCCCACTGTGAAGTAGCCTTAGAGAGATTCAGGGTCACACCCAGCCTGCAACAGCAACAGTCAGGCCATCTTTAAGTGCCTGATGAAGGGGTGGGCAAAGCAGAGTTAGCGCAGAGCTCGGCCTGCCACATGCCTAGCTGTGCATGCCTGGTGCCTGGGAGGTGAGGGAGGAAGGTGGTGGAGGAGAATGCAAAGCCACGTAAGATAGCGTCCTTGTCCTCAAACTCCTTCTAGTGGACCTGGAAGAACAATATATACTTGAGAAAATCAAGTAACTTGATTTGTGTAGTCACTCAGCAAATATTCCTTGAGCATCTGGGGTGAACCAGACACTGTCCTAGGCTCCAAGGCACAGGGTGGAGGAAGGAGAGAGATTTTGGACAGAGCGAGGTGAGGAGACAATGTGCACGTGGGACTCTGGTGACATAGTGTAGCATCGAAGTATGACTTTTTTTTTTTTTTTGGAGACAGAGCCTCACTATGTCACCCTTGGCAGAGTGCTGTTGTGCAACTTCAAACTCATGGGCTTAAGCAATTCTCTTGCCTCAGCCTCCCAAATAGCTGGGACTACAGGTGCCCCCCACAATGCCCGGCTATTTTTTTTGTTGTTGTTGTAGTTGTCACTGCTGTTTAGCAGGCCGGGGCCGGGTTCAAACCCTTCAGCTCTGGTGTATGAGGCTGGCACTCTAGCGGCTGAGCTACAAGTGCTGAGCCTCCATGTATGACTTTTCTTTTTCAGGTAGTAATTGTTTTTTTTTTTTTGAGACAGAGCCTCAAGCTGTCCCCCTGGGCAGAGTGCCGTGGCATTACAGCTCAAAGCAACCTCCAACTCCTGGGCTCAAGTGAGTCTCTTGCCTCCGCCTTCCAAATAGCTGGGACCACAGGCGCCTGCCACAATGGCCCGGCTATTTTTGGTTGCAGCCATCATTGTTGTTTGGCGAGTCTGGGCTGGATTCAAACCTGCCACCGTAGGTGTATGTGGCTGGTGCCTTAGCCACTTGAGCCACAGGCGCTGAGCCAAAATATATAAATTTTAAGAAGGAGAGAAAGTTGTTACCAGTAACCTGCTGAGCTACCTGGCTTCTCCTCTACCTGAAAGCTGTGTCAAGGAGCACGGCCTTGGCCCTGGGAAGAATTAAGGGCAGTGAATCCCCCAATATCTGTTTCCCTCCTTTCCTCAGTCTTTAGAGCTCCCTTTTCGAGTAGGGCACATGGCTACCTGGAATACAGACTACATTTTCCAGCCTTCTTTACAGTTAGCTGTGACCAGGAATCAAGGGAAGGAAGCGGAAGTGGAAGACACAACTTCTAGGAAATGTCTTTATAGGGAGAGAGAGTGCATGAGCTGCTTCTTTGACCCCTCCATCTAGGATGTATACATAATGGCTGCAGTTCAGCAGCCATCTCTGCCTGTGAGGTGACCTAGGGAAGGGAAGACACCTTTGGGACAGCAAAGGAGAGATGGGACCTGCATTCCTGCCATCATGGGGTGCTATACTGGCTTTGGACAGCTTATTGCCCAGGTCTGGAAATTGAGAGAGAAATAAACTTCTGTTTGGATTGGGCCACTGTTATTCTGGGGTATCTGTTACCCCCAGTAGAAACTGATACTAATACAGAGAGCACATCAGCCTGTGTTAGACATGTGGCTGCTGGAGGGGGCTGGAGGATGAGCAGAGTAAACACTGACTGGGGGCAAACCCATGTCCACATCCTTCACTTGCTCTGGGACATCTGGGAAGTCCCCTGCCCCACACACCTTTTAGGCCTTTGTCACTTGTTCTTTTTTTTTTTTTTTTTTGAGACAGAGCCTCCAGTTGTCCCCCTGGGTAGAGTGCCGTGGCATCACAGCTCACAGCAACCTCCAACTCCTGGGCTCAAGTGATTCTCCTGCCTCCACCTCCCAAGTAGCTGGGACCACAGGCGCCCGCCACAACGCCCGGCTATTTTTTGGTTGCAGCCATCATTGTTGTTTGGCGGGTCTGGGCTGGATTTGAACCCGCTAGCTCAGGTGTACGTGGCTGGTGCCTTAGCCACTTGAGCCACAGATGCTGAGCCTGTCACTTGTTTTTGAACAAAAAAGGATTGGACTCTGTTTTCAACAGTATATTTTAGTCCATTTACTTTATACTCTGGCCAGTTTGGTGGCCCAGAATGCTGAGCAGAGAAATTTGTACTTGATTTCAGAAGCAGCAGGTGCCATTGGAAAAAAATTTTTTTTTGGGATAAGGAGCAAAGAAATGAGTTGATGGACAAAATGTTGTAGGAAGATGGACTCTGGCACCCTTTTATGGGGACACATGACTCAAGTTGGCTCAGTGGCATGAGCCCTGGGTGGGGAGGGAGAGGACGTGAGTCAAAAGCCTGGCTCTGCCACTCCTGGGATCTGTGAGTGTGGACAGGCTGCCTCCCCTCTCTGAACTTCAGTTTGCTGCCAGTGAAATGGGACAATCAAATCACAGGTGGCCAAAGGGTTAACTGCAGTAACCTCTGGTCTGGAAAGGTGTTTCCTGAACTACTACATATAAATGGGACCCCAAGCCTTTCCCTCAGGAGCCCTTTCGGGATGAATTCTCTCTCTTTGGCTTCCCTGTCTCTCACCACCCCGGGGCACCACATTCACTTCCATAAAACCAGGTGACTGGGAAAGCAGGAGGGGGCCGGAAAGAAGGCAGAGGGACTGGAGAGGGTACCTATCCACCCCTGTCCCATTCAATTTTTCTTCCTCACTGCCACATTGGGCTTCAGTTCTCAAAGCACATTGAAAGGCTTTGCCTTATTTGATCTTCACATGTTCTCTGTGAGGCAGGTTCAGTCCCCATTTCTAAGCCCAGGGAGGGAACGACGCTCCCTCAGTTACCAAATAACTAGGTAACATTGTATCAGAACAAAGGGTTCTATACTTGAGCTGCTTCCAGATTTTCTTACATGCCTAGACTCTTCTGACCTAAGGGAAATTTGTGGGATTAGAGGAGAGAACTCAGGAGTGGACCACGCAGATTAGGCACTCGTGGACTAAGGGACAGGAGGGCAGTAGAAGCTACTAGACAGACACCTTTGCGCCCAGGGTCTCTTCCTCTAGGCTTAAAGCGCCCCCTGGAGGGTACTCTGGAGAGTGCACTACCAAACGCTCCGCAAAGAGCCCGGGTCCAGACCCGGACCGTCCCGACACCACTTTTCCATCCAGCTACCTCTACCTTTTGACGCTTATTGGAACAGTAAGAATATAGGCACTTTGGAGGTTTATTTTTGGGTTCAGGGAGTCACAATTTCAAATTCTAACTTTAACGCCAGGCAGGTAAGGTCAAAGAATAAAGTGGGTCTGTAAGAAAATGTGTACACACATTGCATATTAAAGACTTTGAAATATTCTTCATGTTCATAGAGAATTATGCTTTACTCTACTTTCTTTCTTTTTTTTTTTAAAGCACGTGGGCCTTTAATTCTCCCGCTATAGATTGAAGTGTGGCCATGAGGGTAGTTTTATTTTCTTTTTATCTGTATGGTAAGATGGCCCCAACCATAATGAGAAATGGTGTCTGACACTCAGCTTCCTTGTTAAACAAGAATGGTGAGGACTATGGCAAATGGGAATTACTTATAATCTATAAAGGGCAGTCAATGCCACTCTTAGACTTGGGCCTGAGGCACTCTTACCATAAGGCCCTTGCTTTAGTGAGCCGTGCTCCTCTGTACCTGGTGATGCAATCCAAGGGCCCAAGGGAGTGTACCCACACAGAGAGAGCCTGTGCCTCAAAGTCCAAATCCAAATGGCCTCAGTCCACTTCCAGGAACTGCTTTGCCTTCTTCCCTAGGCTCTGCCTCTGAGGATGGGAGCAGGGAGTGGCTAGAGCTGCACTGTCCAGTAAGGTAGCCACTAGTCACATGTGGCTATTCAAAACTTGAAATGCAGATGGTCTGAATTGAGATGTGCTGAGGGTATAAACTACATACCAAGACCTTGTATATCTTCAAGTCCTAGTATAAGAAAATAATAGTGTAAAATATCTTATTAATAATTTTTATTGGCCAAGTGGGGTGGCTCACGCCTGTAATCATAGCACTCTGGACACCAGGTGGGAGGATCGTTGAGCTCAGAAGTTTGAGACTAGTCTGACTAAAAGCTAGACCCTGTCTCTACTAAACAGAAAAATTAGCTGGGCATTGTGGTGGGTGCCTGTAGTCCCAATTACTGGGGAGGTTGAGGCAAGAGGATCAATTGAGCTCAGGAGTTTGAGGTTGCTGGGAGCTAGGTTAATGCCATGGCTCTCTAGCCTGGGCTACAGAGTGACACATTATCTCAAAAAAAAAAAATCAGTTACAGGTTAAAATAATATCTGGGATATGTTGGGTTAAATAAATTATATTATTACTGTTATTATTATTATTTTTTTTAGAAAGAGTGTTACTCTGTCACCCTGGGTAGAGTGCTGTGGTGTCATAGCTCCCAGCAACTGCAGACTCCTGGGTTCAAGCAATCCTATTGCCTCAGCCTCCCGAGTAGCTTGGACTGCAAGCATGTACCATAATGCCCGGCTAATTTTTTTTCATAGAGAGGGAGTCTTGCTCTTGCTTAGGCTGGTCTTGCACAATCTGCCCACCTTGGCCTCCTAGAGTGCTAGGATTATAGGCATGAGCCACTGTGCCTGGCCCCAATAAATTATATTATTTAAATTAATTTCACCTACTTCATTTTACTTTTAAAATGTGATTACTAGAAAATCCCACACGTGGCTCATATTTATGGCTTATATATGTTTCTTTTTTTTTCCTAACAAAAGTTCTTGAGTCTAATTTTTTTAATTAATTAATTACTTTCTATTGGACTGATACAGATAGCACTTGGAAGAGCAGTTTGGTGTCTGTGAGCTTGTGTGTGAGGCCCCTGGACAGCAGGAAGGAGTGGAAAGCAGAAGAGTGGGGGAGCTGTGGCTCTCCTTTTGCACCCTTTCCTGGTTCCCCAAATGTTGGAGTCAGACCTGGGCAGCTGCTTTACTCAACCCCTGATGATGTAGCCACTCAGGAATGTGGGTCCTGAGTTTTCAACAGAAATCAGAAATCTGGATTTTTTTTTTGGGGGGGGAGGTTTCTTTTATTCATTTATTTCCCCTAGAAACCTGGATTTTTACATGAAATCTCCTGACTTTTAAATGTCAAAAACTAATTCAAAGGTTTAGAAAAACTGCCTTGTCCAAGATCACAAAAGCCATAGGTTCAAAGTAGGGAGACTGAAGTCTGAGAGGTGAGGCCTGCCTGGATTCCTGCAGCACAGGAGCTGAGCCAGCAGAGAAGAGATCGAGGGGAAGCAGACAAAAGGGGCGAAATTTCCAACACCAGTTCCTGCCTTCTTTTGCCAGACTTTGAAAATCCAATACTGGCTCCGGAGGACGGTGCTGTGGTAGGGACACAATGAACACAAAAAAGCGTAGCAGTGCCAGCAGCCCTGGATTTTCGCCCTTCCCTGCCCCTGCCCCACAGCCTGTCTGAACCGCTGAAGAATGGGCACAACCAGCGGGCTAGAGCTGAGGGAAGCGAGCTGGATTGGAGCAAATAGGAAGGATATTGGGTGTCCACTAGGGGGCGGCAGAGGAGCAGGGAAGAAACTGCCCTGCACGCTCCTGGAGGCAATGCTCCCGGTCCCCTCTACATCCTCCTTATTCCAGGAGGCGGACCTGGAGGCTTCCTGGGCGGCTGGCCACCGCTACTCAGCGGATGGTTTTGTGCAAATCAGAGGAAGATGCCTTCTCCTTGAGGGATGCAGACCTAGACCAGGGCATGGCTTGGTAAGTGAGCTTGGGGTGGATTTTAGTCCCCATTCACCTATGCCCTGCATACGACGAAAGACCCCTTGGGGCCACTGTTGCAGATGAAAGTGGGGAAATTGGCTCGGCGCCTATAGCTCAACTGGCTAAGGCGCCAGCCACGTACACTTAAGGTGGCGGGTTCGAATCCCCAGCCAGGACCCGCCAAACAACAATGACGGCTGCAACCAAAAAATAGCCAGGCGTTGTGGCGGGCGCCTGTGGTCCCAGCTACTTGGGAGGCAAAGGCAAGAGACTTGCTTGAGCCCAGGAGTTGGAGGTTGCTGTGAGCTGTAAGGCCACGGCACTCTACCCAGGGGGACAGCTTGAGGCTCTGTCTCAAAAAAAAAAAAAAAAAAAAAAAGATATGGTCACTCTATGACATGGGTCCCAGAAGTATCAGGGATTCACTCAAATTTCCCTGCACCTGTCCTTATCCACAGAACTGCAGATGTATTTTCCCTGCAGATTATGGCCTTGACTGGGTGGGGTTACTCTGTTAGAGCTTTGCAGTATCCAGTTTACTAAGACCATCTTGAATTCTGAGATGGATTCAGAAAACTTTTAGATCCTTTACAATTGAATAAAGTTCAACTTTTGGGGGCTTCTTTGGGAGCCTTTTTGGCCAGAAATTTGCTGAATACATTTACAAATCTTCTAGAGTTCATTCCCCTATTCTCTGCAATTTCTTGCAATTTCTTCATTGGACTACAAATAGCTTTTGGCTGATCCCAGCATTTATGTTAAAAAAAAAAAAAAGTTCTCAGTGGCACCCATATAAACCCAGCCCTGGCCAGCTAAAACAACAATGACAATTGCAAAAACAAATAAACAAACAAAGAAAACAGCTGGGCATTGTGGCAGGTGCCTGTAGTCCCAGCTACTTGGGAGGCTGAGGCAAGAGAATGCTTAAGCCCAAGAGTTTGAGCTATGATGCCACAGCACTCTACTGAGGGTGACATAGTGAGTCTCTGTCTCAAAAAAAAGAAAAAAGAAAAAGAAAAGAAAAGAAATTCAGAGGACCAGTAAGCATTTGAAAGGTACTTTATTAGCAATCAGGGAAATACAAATTAAAACCACAAATACAGGCTCGGAGCCTATAGCTCAACCAGCCACGTACACCTAAGGTGGCGGGTTCGAATCCCCAACCCGGGCCCGTCAAACAACAATGACAGCTGCAACCAAAAAAAAAATAGCCGGGCGTTGTGGCGGGAGCCTGTGGTCCCAGCTCCTTGGGAGGCAGAGGCAGGAGACTCGCTAGAGCCCAGGAGTTGGAGGTTGCTGTGAGCTGTAATGCCACAGCACTCTACCCAGGGGGACAGCTTGAGGCTCTGTCTCAAAAAAAAAA
>CAUYTI010058180.1:0-14244 GCA_963575145.1 Galago senegalensis
CCTTCATGTTCACATGGATGGAGCTGGAGAATGTTCTTCTGAGCAAAGTATCACAAGAATGGAGGAAAAAATATCCAATGTACACACCCCTATTATGAAACTAATTTATACCTTTTATATGAAAGCTATAACCTAATAACAGCCTGAGAATACAGGGAGGGAAGGGAGAGGGGAGGGGGGAATGGGTGGAGGGAGGGGGATTGGAGTGATCACTTCTGAGGTTTATTTTACAAGGGTACAAGTGAATCTTGCTAAGAGTAGAATGTGAACATTTTAAAACAATAACTAAGAAAATGACATGAAGGCTATGTTAACCAGTTTGATGGAAGTATTTCAGATTATGTGTGAAAACCCCACACTGTACCTCAGAAGCGCATTAATGTACATAGTTACCATTCAATAAAAAGAAAGAAGTGAGAAGAAATTGGAGCAACTAACTATAACTTCTATCAGTAGATCATGTTCAGCAAATGCCCTGAGTCCAAGGTCATACTATTAGCCTGAACTTATAATTTTGGCAAAGGGAAAAAAGCATCAGAACATATTAAGAAATAAAACATATTTAATTGGGTGATACAGATAGCTCTTGAACACTCCTTGCATGAGTATAAATTGGTACAATTTTATAGAGATGATTTGCCCTTAAAATATGTATAGTCTTTGTCCCCACAGTTTTGTTTCCAAGATTTAGGCTAAGGTGGTGGTCACAAATGCCCATGAACATGAATGAGCAAGGATATAATCCTACCCAAGAGAAAAATCTAGACCCTCCTAGTGTGTCTTAGAAAAATATTTCATGTCATGAGAAATCCAGTGTGAAGAGAAAAGAAGAGACTTCAGGACAGCATGACCCCAGGCTTGCTAGGCACAGAAGACAGTACCGAATAGTGGCTAGCAAGGCAGGTCTCAGACCCCTCTGATTGTGTTCAAATCCAAGGTCTGACCAGAATCAGCCACATGACCTTGGAAAAATTCCTATCTGGACATCTGTTTCCTATTCTGTAAATCTTGAATAAGAATAGTCCATTTTGGCTAGGCGCCTGTGGCTCAAGAGGCTAAGGTGCCAACCACATACACCTAAGGTGGTGGATTCGAATCCCCAGCCTGGGCCCGCCAAACAACAATGATGGCTGCAACCAAAAAATGGCCAGGTGTTTTGGCGGGCGCCTGTAGTCCCAGCTACTTGAGAGGCTGAGGCAGGAGACTCGCTTGAGCCCAGGAGTTGGAGGTTGCTGTGAGTGTGACGCCATGGCACTCTACCCAGGGAGATAGCTTGAGGCTCCGTCTCAAAAAAAAAAAAAAAGAATAGTCCATTTCAGTAGGGGCAAGAGTAGGAATGCTAATGAGTACAGAATTTCTTCCCAGAGTATTGAAAATGTTCTAAACTTAAATCATGGTGGTAGTTGTACAATTCCAGGAACACAGTAAGGACCACTGATCTGTGCACCTTACATAGGAGAATTTATGATATGTGAAATGCATCGCAATATAAAGCTGTAAAATTACAGAAACTGAAAAAACAAAACCACAGGAAAGAATCTTCTCTTTCTTCTCCAGCTATAGGAAAGTGTAAAGGAATTAATCATATGAAACCTTTAAAATGGGGCCAGTCACACAGTTCATGAGCTATCACTATTTGAAATGTATATCAAAGACGAAAAAGTTAACAATTACTTGAAAGATATCACAAGCATTATTTCCAGAAGGCAAAACTATGGGTAATTTTTCCTCTCTTCTTATGCTTCTCTTTTTTTTTTTTTTCAGTGATTACTCTTAAGATCAGGGGAGAGTTAAGCATTATTTTAATAAAGAAAGTGACCTAATTATAGCCTTAGAATATTGGGAGGGGGTGGGAAGGGGAGGTGAGGGGCATAGATGGGGGGAAGGAGGGAGATTGGTGGGGTCACCTCTATGGTTTATCTTACAAGGGTACAAGTGAATCTTTCTAAAAGCAGAGTATGAACATTTTAACTCAATAACTAGGAAAATGACATGAAGGTTATGTTGACCAGTTTGATGAGAATATTTCAAAATGTATATGAAAACAGCACACTGTACCCCATGATTGCATTAATGTACATAGTTATGCTATAAGAAATAAAAAAAAAAAAAGAAAGAAAGAAAGTGAAAGACCTAGGGCAGAGAGAAGACCTTATGTTTTCTGGGGTTACCTGGGTTCCTACTGCAGTGAATTGCTTCCTGGAGAAAAAAAGCACCTCAGAGCTGAGGGTCGGTGGAGCAATGTTGCCTAGAGGCAAAGATAGATATTATACATACAAGGTGGGACAATTAAATTCCTCAACTTGTCCTGGGAAAAGTGCTACATAGCTCTTTGCTGAATATCACTACAGTCACCTTCAAAGCACTCCCCTTGGGGAGCTGTGCGGAGACACCAGCACTTAATCTGCCCTTCAAAGCAATTTTGGAACTCATTTTCTGAAATGGCCATCACAGCTGTTGTTATATGAGGTCTGACAATTAAGTTCTCCAACTCATCCTAGAAAAAGTGCTTTGAAGGGCTGAACAAGTGCTGGTGCCACTGCATAGCTTTGCAACAGGGGTACTTTGAAGGTGACTTCAGTGATATTCAGTAATGGGGTATGTAGCAGTTTTTCTAGGATGAGTTCAAGAACTTAAGAATCTAAATTTATACACACACACACACACACACACACACACTGGATGTCTCATATTTACCCACTGGTTCCATCTACTTGAATGGTTCTTTAACGACTTAAAAGCACTGTCACATAAAATCTCCCGCCTAGTTACTCTGGCCAAAGGTTTATCTATTTTATTTATTTTTTCAAAAAACTAACTCCTTGTTTCATTAATTTTCTGAATGATTCTTTTGTTTTCAATATTATTAGTCTCTGATTTAATTTTGGATATTTCTTTTCTTCTTTTGAGTTTAGACTTGTGAGTTTGTTGATGTGCTCTTTCTGTTTTTTGAATGTAGGCATCTAAAGTGATAAATTTTCCTCTCAGAACTGCTTTTGCAGTATACCACAGGCTTTGGTAGCTTGTGTCTTCATTGTTGTTATGCTCAAGGAAGTTAATGATTTCCTCTTTCATTTCTTCCTGCACCCAACTGTCATGGAACAGAAGGTTGTTTAATTTCCATGCCTTTGTGTGGGGTTGAACGTTTTTATTGGAGTTGAGTTCCACCTTTAGTGCCTTATGGTCTGAGAAGATACAAGGTAAAATGGCAATTCTTTTGATTCTGTTGAGGTTTGTTTTGTGTCCTAGGATATGATCAATTTTGGAGAATGTTCTATGGGCAGATGAGAAGAATGCATATTCTTTATTGTTGGAATGCAGTGTTCTATATGGAGTATTCTATATGCATCTATCAAGCACAGTTGTTCTAGGGTCTCATTTAAGTGTCTTATATCTTTGTTTAATTTCTGTTTAGAGGATCTGTCCAGCTCTGAAAGAGGAGTGTTAAAGTCCCCTGTTATTACACTGTTATAGGAGATCATATTGCTCACACTGAGTAAGGTCTGTTTCAAAAATATGGGAGCATTTAAGTTGGGTGCATAAATATTTAGAATTGAAATGCCTTCTTGTTGTATTTTTCCCTTAACCAATATAAAGTGACCATCTTTGTCTTCTTTGACTTTAGTTGCTTTAAATCCACATGCTTCTGAAAATAAGATTGCGACTCCTCTTTTCTTCTGAATCTATTTGCCTAAAAAGTTGTGTTCCAACCCTTAACTCAGAGTTTTAATTTGTCTTTTGAAGCTAGTTGTGTTTTCTGCAGACAGCAAATGGATGGCTTGTGTTTTTGAATTCAGTCAGACAATCTATACCTCTTCAGTGGGAAATTCAAGCCATTAACATTTACTTAGATAATTGATAAGCGTGGTAGTGTTCTATTTATCTTATTTGTGAGAGTACATTGCTTAGTTTTATCTTTTGCATCATTGTGGAAGTTACATTCTGTCCTTTAATTTCTGAGTTCTTCCTTTGCTGTTGATCCATTGTGATGGTCAGTGTGTAGAACAGGTTGAAATATTTCCTATAGAGCTAGTCTTGTTATTGCAAATTTCCTCAATGTTAGTGTATCAGTAATTGATTTGATTTCTCTGTCAATTTAAAGCTTAGCTTGGGAAGTTATAGAATTCTGGGCTGTAAATTGTTCTGTTGAAGTAGATAAAAGGTAGATGACAATTGACTTTTGGCTTGGAAAGTTTCATTGGAGAAGTCTACAGTCACACTAATGGATTTGCCCCGGTAGGTCAACTGGCACTTACTCCTGGCAGCTAGTAGAATTGTTTTTTTCAGCTTTTAGCTGGGGCTGGGTTTGAACCACCACCTCCAGTATATGGAGCCAGTGCCCTACTCCTTGAACCACAGGCACCACCCCTTGCAGAATCTTTTCTTTTCTCTTGACTTAGGACAGGTTCATCACAATGTGTCTTAGAGAAGCTCTCTTAGAGTTGAGGCAACCCAGGGTCTGATATCCCTCTGAAAGGAGTGTGTCATAATCTTTGGTGATATTTGGGAAATTTTGATTTATAGTGTTCTCTAGTATGGCTTCCATTACTCAAGGGTATTCTTCTTCCCCTTTTGGGATACCTATAATTTATGTTTGAATGCTTCATAAAGTCCCATAATTCTGTCAGTGAACGTTCTGCTTTCTCTCTCTTCTCTTCTGCTTCTTTCACTATCTGAGTTATCTCAAGAGCTTTGTTCTTTACCTCTGAGATTCTTTCTTCTGCATGGTCTAGTCTGTTGTTGATACTTTCTATTGCATCTTTAAGTTCCCTAATTGACTGCTTCAGTTCCTTCAGTTCTGCTATATCCTTTCTATATTCTTCATATTGTTTATCTCTTATTTGATTCATTTTTTGGATTTCCTTTTGGTTGTTTTCCATGTTGTCAGCAGTTTCCTTCATTGTTTCCATCATTTCCTTCATTGTTTTCATCATCTGGATTCTACATTACCTTTTTGTTATTTCTACCAATTCCTGATAGATGGGAACCTCTGCAGTAGCTACCCCAGGGTAACTTGATGGGGTTGCTCTAGACTAGTTTTTCTTGTTGCCAGGATTTTTCTACTGATTCTTCCTCATGAGTGTTTTCTTTTTTCTGTTTCCTTACCCTAATTTTCCTTTCACTTCCTCTTGTTCTTCGAGTTATTGTGCCTCTGGCATAAGGTTTTGATGAGTCCTTTTAGTACAGGAGCAGAATGATTAGAAGACTGAAGAACAACAAGGGAAAAAAGATGCTAAAAAAGAGACAGGAGAAGGGGTTAGTAAAAGGGAATATTGACAAAAGGAAGAGAGGCACAGAAAGTGGGACATAGGAGCAATATATGTATACAGTAGGGTACTTTGACCCAACCTTAAAAACCCCCAACCTCTGGGGGTGACAGGTTGGGTGGTTCCCTTGAGATCAGCAGCTCATTGCTAGCCTTTTTGAACACAGTACACAACCTTCACCAATTAGAGAGAAAAGACAAAAATGCTACAAATCCCACCAAACAAGCAAACAGAAAACTTTATGGGATAAAATTGGGGGAAAAACCAAATAATAGGGATTGAAACACTACCAAAAAGGAAGTTCTTACTGTTAAAGAAGGCAACAATGGAAAATTGTTAAACTGGAAAATGAAGAAAGAAAAGAAAGAAAAAAAAAGAAAAATCTAGAGGGAAAATGTTGAAATTTTTTAAAAAATGAGGAAGAATATACATCTTGCTGAATATTATCTGATGAACAGTGATTTTCTAGGGTATGAGATGTTAATCACAATGTTGATACAGCTACACAATATGGAGACTGGAGGCCTGTGCTGATGTCTCAAACACTACACGGTGCAGAGCCCAAAATCTCTTAGCCCACTTAAAAGATACTTTAAACTGCTAACCTTGCCTAAGCAGAAGCTTTCCCAGGAAAGCACTTGTGGCTAGGATCACTCCTGAAGTGGCTGTCCACTTACTCAGAGTGCCAAAACTGGTTTCTCCCCTGAGGACCAAGGCTGAAAGGCATCTCAGTCCCCACCTTTAGGCTACTCAGTCACTGAATCACTAGATTACTCGCCCAAGGTCTCCCACCCAATCCGTGCCCTGTGACCCTGAGGGTGGAGATTGCCAGGGCAGTTCTCCCACAATGGCTCCACCAGCCCACAGCTGAACACTGTTAGCTCCATCAGGCTCAGTGGCTCAGTCTGGGGCCTTAGACAATGCTTAAAGTCCTTTACACTCTTTCCCAAGTTCTCCCAAGGTAGTTCAACTGAGTGTCAAGTCCAAAAAAAACGAAGCGGCTCACAGGTAAGGCCTTTCCAGTTTGCAATCTCACTGCTACTAGACTTATAGCTGCCTGAAGGATTAGACCAAACAAATACATGCAACCACTTGCTAGTTCTCCACTGCTTTTGTCTTCCTCATGGGGTCCAGAAATCTCTCACTGACTCCTTGCATCCCCAAAGGGATGTTTCTGGGCAGATCCCACCAGCCAGAGATGCCTGGAGTCTTCTTGCCCCAGTCTCACCTAGCCCAGTTACAAGGAAGCTGTTTATCAGCCACCATCGTGATCATGTTCCAAAACCTCATTATTTTTAAAGCAGGGTTGCTTGTTACTGTAGCACATACTGACTACCCATTCTGACTAATGTAATGTGTCAGTTAAGCTCATGGTCCTTGCAATCTAATATAGACAGGTGATATACACTTTCTTAAACCACTATGATGCCAGCAATGCCCTTTTTGGCTAACCTTTCTGTTCCTATACCCACTTGGTAAAGTTCTTTCATTTCCTGGGACCTAGTTGCCACCTCTACTAGGAAACCCTCATAACCTTCTATTCAAGGCAACATAGGGCAGCCCCTTTGCAGGAGTCCTGCAAACTCTCATTGTCAGCCTGTTTTTCTAACCTTTTTCTAGTTCAAGGCCACAACTTGCCCACTCAGGGCATTTGGTAGACTTAGAAAGAGTGAAACTTTCCAAGTGGCTGCAACTCCATAGGGCCATGGTTTGGCAGGAGATCACAGACTGAACATTAGCCCCGGCACATAAACCTTTCTCTTATTAATCTGCCTTGATTGTTAGTTGTTCTTTCAGTGAACCAACCAAGGTAAAAGGGATGAGTTTCGCCAAGATCTCAACAACAACAAAAAAAAAAGAAAGTTATAGAAACCTGTAGCTAACAGGCTTCATATTTGATGGTGGGTGTCCCATTTTCATCCTCTATTCTTTATTTCATGGAGTTGTATCAATGCTATGAATGCAGGGCTGTGATATGAAACCAGAAGGCTGTTTGAACTTTTGGAACCTTGTGTGGGATTGATGGTGGTGCAGAGGCATGAAAGGCCAGTATGAGCCAGAAGAGGAGAGCGCATGCAGAGACTTGGTGGTGCATAAGGTAGATTTTTTTAATTTGTCAAGATGTGTCTCTCAATCCTGTGGCTATGATGAGAGCATGTGCAGAGAGCAATGATAGCAAAAAATGTACAAATGTTTTTGCATTCAAAGGACATCCACATATGTTGGAAGAACTTAAGTGAGTTTTGTTCTTAGATAACCCATATTAGCTGAATGTGTTAAGTGAAATGATACTTATATTGAGCCATGATCTGTACACTGTCCTCCATGGCCCTGCCTACCAGGCTTTATGGACTTAGCTTAGAGCACCCCACAAGAAATGTTCACAAAAGGAATGAATATTTTCTAAAGCCTTCCTCTCCGCTTTTTCTGTTGCCTTGTTTCCTGATCTCCCAAGCCCAGAACTGAGGATCAAAAGACTTGTCAATAGCATGGAATTTGCAGTTAGACAGACCCGGGTTCAAATCTTGACTCCACCATTTTACTTGCCATAAATCTTTGAGGGAGTTACTTAGTTCCCCAAGCTTCAGTTTCCTCAAATGTCAATTAGGCTCATTGTCAATCTCACAGGGTACTCATGAAAAGCATGTGGGGAAATGCACTCAATGGGTGTCTACAGAACCCTGCTAATGAGTCAGGCTCTGTGGCTGGGAGACCAAAGTGGTCAGGAAAGGCCCCACCAAGGAGGAGACATTGAGGTGGCAGGTGACTGTTGGGGAGAAGCTGGCCATGCAAAAAAGTTCTGAGAGAAGAACATTGTAGGAGGGGAATAGCAACTTCAAAGGCCCCAGGTAACCAAGCTCAAGAAGTGGCTGCTTTTCCATCTCCAAGTGTTGTGCCTAGGAGTTCCCCAGAGACAACACAACCAGACAAGTTGAACTAGCAAGGGAGTCTCTTTATTCAGGAGCCAGCCAGGGACTCCATCAGTGTTCCCACTGGGGGGTTCTGAGACCAGCCCTGCCTCCAATGCTTAAAGGGTCGGGTTTTTAGGCCTGGTCTGCAACCCGGTTGGCACACAGGCAGGCCAAGTGCATCTGCGTAGTGTAGCAAGCAAGTGTTGCACTGAAGCAGAATTTTGTGGTTAGTCATATGTCATACATCTTTGTTTTAATACTTTCTCCCCATACATCTTAGCTTCAGAACTTTCTCCACCTCGAATTATTTAAAGGTCAGTCTGAGGATAGTTGGTGCCTCCTGGTTCACTTTCCAGGGAGATAGCCAAGCAAAAAACTGGGAATGAGCTAGAAGCAAGATATCAATTAGTACCTTTTCATTTGTATTGGGGGTGAATTAGACTTCTTTCATTTTTTTTTTTTTTTGAGATGGAGCCTCAAGCTATCCCCCTGGGTAGAGTGTCATGGCATCACAGCTCACAGCAACCTCCAACTCCTGGGCTCAAGTGCGTCTCCTGCCTCAGCCTCCCAAGTAGCTGGGACTACAGGCGCCCGCCAAAACGCCTGGCCATTTTTTGGTTGCAGCCATCATTGTTGTTTGGTGGGCCCGGGCTGGGGATTCGAACCGCCACCTTAGTTGTATATGGCTGGCGCCTTAGCTGCTTGAGCCACAGGCGCCGAGCCGACTTCTTTCATTTTTTTGAAAGATTGCAGTCTGGAAATTTGCCTGGAGTTAACTGGTATATTTCCACTATAGCCTAGGCCTGACAACTTTCTGCCTTAGCCTACGCCTACCAGGCCTAACACAGTCTTCCTTCCTTGGATGCACCATCATCAACCTGGGGACATGTAGGCCACAGACTACCCCACCATGACCTGATCTCATTCATTGACTCAGAACAAGTTATCAGCCAAAAGCCATTAACCCCCAGAATGGTGAGGGTAGGACAGTGTGCTGTCTGAGGCAGGAAACCAGAGGAGTCCACAGAGCCAAGTTTGGTCCTGGGCACAGGGACATGTGGACAAGCCAGTTATCACCAGCAGCACTGGTTCCTGGGAGCACACTGGACATCCACAGTGAAACTGCCACCACCACTGACTCTGGCCCTTTTGTTTGCCTTGTCCTCCTGGGATTCTCCTGGGTAGAATACCAAGAACACCCATGGTGCCAGAAGGAAATTCAAGGCTCTTTCCTAATCTCCCCCAGTGGGATCACAAGGCCCCTGGAGGAACCCTCTCCCTTACCAGCATCTGGTTCCTCCATTTCTTCCTGGAAGGTGGCCATGTGCACCAGCACCTGCACCTGCCCATGAGGTCTGGCAGCTGGAACTCAGGGCCCAGTCAGGTGGAATCAGATAATGCCCAGCCTTTCCCAGTGGGTATGCCTTGTGTCTCCTTTTTCTCTCCGTCCAGATCCATACGGCAAAGTCCCCACAAAGTGGTTCATCCCAAATCAAGGCCTTCAGAGCTTCAAAGTCTTTTTCAGGTGTTCAATCCAGCCCTTTCTCAGACTCCAAACTCAGCCAAGTATCCCCTGAAGAAGAAATAAGATAATGATTTCAACTGTCAAAGTCTGACCAGAAAACGCTCACTAATGTAAGTATGAATCAGTGCCACACCAACTTACCAGAGTCAGTGTTGTATGAACATGGAGGAAAGGCTGTAGGGCTGCCAAGCTGGGCACAAGTCTGCACCAACTGGTACCACTGCCTCCTGCTTCCTGGGACCCTAGGAAGCAGGAGGCAGGGACTGCTTCCTGTGAATTCTCCAACAGAAAGTTCATTATGTTGATGAACTTTCAAACTGGGACTGCTCTCTCTGTGCCTGGCACCTGGCAGGGCTAGCTTCCAATGTTGACTTCCTGCTGCCATGAGATTGGCAAGTCTGGTGACAGCAGTGGAGCTGGGCTTCAGGAGGAAGGGGAAAAAAACTTCAGGCCTCTGGGAGTTACCCACAGAAGCTGTCAGCAGTGAAGGCAATGATGCATACTCTGACTTTCCCTCCTCAGAGCTCCCCGAGCCTGTGCCAGGCGGGAAGAGAATTGCCTGAGAATGAGAAGCCCTATGCCCAGCCCTGCACTAACTTACCTGCCAATCTTTTGGTAAGTTGTTACCTGAGCTTTCAGTTTCCCATCTCCAGGAGATTGGACTTGTCCAACAACACCAGTAGATCAGACGTGGATTATGGGAACACGTGGCTGTGAGATATGGAGGGGGCCACATCTAGTGTTCAGCAATGTAGTGATTCACTGCTGATGTCTGGACAGTGGAGATGTCATGTCACTTGGCACATGGTACTAGAGGATCTCTGTGCTCCTGCCCAGTGGAACATTCCACCACTCAGATTCAAGGAGTAAGATTCCACAGCTTCAAGGCATATGCTACCAACTGGGAAGCTGTGAATTCTCCAATAGAAAGTTCACTATGTTGATGAATTTTAATACCTTTTGTAAAGGAGTGAACAGCAACAAAAGGATTCTAATACATCTAACCCATGCTGAGAAGGGTTAGATAAATTAGATAATATTTTTATGTTAGAGATGTTTTGGATGGTCTGATCTTATTCAGTCCAGCTTGAGATGATGCCAGCACCAGACAGTAATCAGTCAGGGGGCCACTGGATGTGGCGGTCCCTCTTTCCCATGGCTCACAAGCAGTGAGAACTAGCCATCACCTCCATGACTAGAGCAGAAATCCCCACAAGAAGGATAGAGCTTCCAACATCAGTATATTGGAAGATGAGAGAGGGACTGCACCACTGATAGGTGCTACAGCAGCCCTAGTTCTCTCCTCCCCACAGCCAGCTGTTTTCTGATTAAACTGGGCTTTAAATTGGCCCACTGCACATATCCCACTGCCAGAGGAAACCTTCTTCTTACATCTTGTCCCACTCTGCAGACCCTCTGGCTCACTTCCCAGGGCTCCTTTCCCATCCCAGACCCTCTCAGGTCCTGCACCAGCTGCCCTCCTCTCTGTCATTTAGTTACAAATCCTTCCTCCTTTCCTTTCAAAACATCCCCACTGCTTCAGGGTTTGGCTCCCTCCCTGCCCAGGCCCCTGACCCTTCCCTGCAGATGACACTAAGAAAGAAGCCAGGATCAGAGATCCCCAACTGGTTGTTCCTTAAACATGTCTCATCCCTTCTGCTTCCAGGCCTGACCCAGCTCCTCAAAGGCACAGGTTGGGTGGTCAAGCAACACTGAAGGTGGTGGGAGAGTTAGGGGCACCAGGTCCCAGTTTCCCCATCTCCAGAGCAAGGGCAGAGGGAAGGGGACGCTTGGAGCACCGTGACCAGGTCGGGCCCACCCTAATCTGCCTTCCGTGGACCCCTGCAGATACCACTAAAGACAGAAATTTGGAAATGAAAGTTTGCAACTTATTCTTTTTTTAAAGTATTACTACCACACTATACAACTTATTATAAAAAGAATGAAACATAAAAAGTGGGTAGTATCATGGGCCCCGTATTCTCTCACTTGGTATCAAGAATTACACCATTCCACAAATCTTTGTTTTATCTGTACTTTCCTCTTTAAAATTTAAATTGTTTTCTAATTTTTGTAGTATTTTAAGGCAGACATCTTACCATTTCTCTGTAAATAATTTATTGTACATCTCTAAAAGATAAGAACCTTTTTTAAAATGTGTGGATGTATAGTCATGATACTCCTTTTTTTTTTTTTTTTTTTGTTTTGTGACAGAGTCTCACCACTTTGTCACTCTTGGTAGAGTTCTGTGGCATCATAATTCACAGCAACCTCAAATTCTTGGGCTCAACGATCCTCTGGCCTCTGCCTCCCAAGGAGCTGGGATGTAGGCACTGCCACAACACCAGGTTATTTTTGGACATGGGTGTAGCTCTTGATCTGGTTGATCTCGAATTCCTGAGCTCAGGCAATCCACCCACCTCGGCCTCCCAGAGTGCGGCATTACAGGCACGAGCCACCACACCCGGCCCTTTTTTTGAACTAAAGAATATGCCTTGGAGCTGACACCTGTTTCATTTCTTTTCCCATTTGCGTTATACTTCATTTGGAACCACTCTGCACTGTAGCTTAAGCAAAAGTCATATTGGTGGACACCTCTGACATTTTCCTAATCTTTTGCCACTACACATAATGATACAATGAATTGTTTGTGCATACAACTTTTTGGTATGAGGTAAATTCCTAGAAGTAGAATTCCTAAGCTAAAGTGCAAGTATGTGGGCTCGGCGCCTGTGGCACAAGCAGCTAAGGCACCAGCCGCATATACCTGAGCTGGAGGATTCAAATCCAGCCCCAGGCCCACCAAAGAACAACGATGGCTACAACAAAAAAATAGTCAGGCGTTGTGGCAGGTGCCTGTAATCCCAGCTACTTGGGAGGCAGAGGCAAGGGAATCGCTTGAGCCCAGGACTTGGAAGTTGCTGTGAGCTGTGATGCTACGGCACCCTACCCAGGGTGATGGCTTGATGCTCTGTCTCTAAATAAATAAATAAATAATTCCAGGTATGTGTGTGTAATTAGCTAGATGCTGTCCATTCCCCTTCATAGTGGTAAAACTGAATTATGAATGTGCAAAAATGAGGAGTAACATTACCACCCCATCTACCACCCAAGCCTGGGAATCAGGTCACCCACCACATAGTTCTACCCAAAATAAGCCTGAACTGAATATAGATCTCACATGATAACCCTGGGGCCCTGCGAGTCCCAGAAGGAGCCATTAAGATTCCATTGACTTTACTTGGGCTGGAATAATGCCAGATTAAGGAGCTCACCCTGCTCATCTCAGGCTCAACAAAAGGTCTAGAAGGTCCGTTTCTGTCTACTTTGATGGAGAAGACACTTAAAAAAGAATTATATATCCTTTTTATGTTTGGTTTGCCAGAAAAAAAACAACACTGTTTCCCAGGGTTGGCAATTAGGGGAATTACAACAGGTACTCATCAAGTAAAGTTCTCAGTGACTTCTTCAGTTTATCTGACCCTAGTGGTCTTTCTTTACAAATGGAAGGAAAATTGATGTGGTTAGGGTATACTCAGTCTCTTATTCACATAACCAAGTGTAACATAACACTTTCTCAGCCCCGTTGCTACTCCCACCTCTAGGCCAGCTGAATCCAGCCCGCAGTTATATAAAGTGTGGCCCCGACTGTGTTTCTCAGAAAAACAAACTAATTCCCTACCAACTTTTAAAGATCAGAGATTTCACACAAATAACTGACTTCTCATTTCCTATGATATTTAGATAGATACATAGACTGACTGATTAATATAAATTGTAACTCCCACAGCCCTGCTTAGTCTTTTGTTAGGCCTGGTGGGCCTAGGCTAAAGCAGAAAAGGGTCAGGCCCAGGCTATAATAGAAAAATACCAGTTAACTCCTGGCACATTTCTGGACTGCAAGTTTTCTAAAAGAAATGAAATAAGTCTAGTTCACCCCCAAGATAAATGAGAAAGTACTAATTGATTTCTTGCTTCTTGGCTCAGTTGCTTTCTTGGCTAACTCCCTGGGAAATGAACCAACTGTCCCTGGACTGACCTTTAGACAATACCAGGTAGAGAAAATATTGAGATAATGATGTATGGAAAATAAGATGTATGGGGGAAAATATTAAAACAAAGATGTATTTGGTAGAGCTAATAACTGCAAAATTCTTCTTCTGCACAATGTTTCCTTGCTATCCTACCAGGATGCACCTGGACAGCCTGCATGCCAACCAGGATGCAGACCAGGCCTTAAAAACCTGACCCCTTGGCTCGGCACCTATAGCTCAACCGGCTAAGGCACCAGCCATGTACACCTAAGGTGGCGGGTTCGAATCCCCAGCCTGGACCAGCCAAACAACCATGACGGCTGCAACCAAAAAGTAGCCAGGCGTTGTGGCGGGCACCTGTGGTCCCAGCTACTTGGGAGGCGGAGGCAAGAGACTCACTTGAGCCCAGGAGTTGGAGGTTGCTGTGAGCTGTAATGCCACAGCACTCTACCTAGGGGGACAGCTTGAGGCTCTGTCTCAAAAAAAAAAAAAAAAAAAAAAAAAAA
>CAUYTI010058184.1:0-24307 GCA_963575145.1 Galago senegalensis
CTGGTCAACCTTCTTGTACCCTTGTACCTCAGCCTCTGGGGTAAAGGAGAATGTCCAGGTCAATGCAGCAGTATCTCCACCAGGACCACTTTGCTTCCCCCTGCCCCAAACTCAGCAGTAGTTGAGAATATACCTCTGTTCTACCCTTATCTGCTCTTTCTCAGCTCCCAAGTGCTAGGGAGAAGTTGGGTCAGCTGCTACCCCAAACCAGCTTCCTCTTCTGGTTGTGGGCTTTGGAGGAAGGAGAGAACTGGCTCTTGGCCACTGTGAGGGGTACAGCTTTGCCACTCAGATATACCTTGTCATGACATTCAGGGAGCCAGGGGCCAGAGCTGCAAGGCTGAGGTCCTTGGTTCACTCCCATAATGTGATCCAAGGCCATCACATAACCTGTCATAAAGGCATCAAAACCAGCCTGATGCAATCCATCCCCAGGCACTGGGTTAGGACTGGATTGACTCCCTGGCACTTCTGAGGTAGCCATGTCAGCTTTTTCAGACTTTGCTGTCTTAAGTCCCAGCTCCATGTCATTTATGTGACCTTGCTCAGAGCAAGCAAGTTCCTAGTTTCATCCTTAGCCTTCAGGCTATGCCCACAGACTTGCTTCACAGGAGGACCATCTTTAGTTTCCTCAGAGGTAGGCTCAACAAAGCTCTCCTCTGTTTTCCCCTATGCTTTAACCTGGTGGAAAAAAGGCTTAGAAAGGGGTTCTGGGCATCAGACCCTCCCCTCCCCTCCCCCAAGAACAGGCAGGTATTCTCACCGAGAAGTTGTCACAGACACTGGTAGACTGAGGGCGGTGGGTTGCAGGGGGCAGGCAGCAGCGGTAGTCAATATGGGCCCTCATGCTAGAAAGATAGCTGCAAAACTCCAGGGTAAGGTATGGACTGCCAGCTGCCTGCTGCTTCCTCTTTTCCGGTTCACTGCAACAGCACAAGAAGGAATTGGTCCACTAGCATATAAGCTCCATGAGAACAAGAATATTTTGTTCACTGCTGAATACTCAGCACCTAAAACAGTACCTGGCACATGGCAGAAACTCAATAAATATCTTAAGTAAATGAAATAGGCTCATATGAAGCCCCACCCCTTTCCCTCAGGCATTTCCTCACCATTTCCAGAACCTTTTTTTTTAGAGACAGAGTCTCACTTTATCACCTTCAGTAGAGTGCTGTAACATCACAGCTCACAGCAACCTCCAACTCCTGGGCTTAGGTGATTCTCCTCCCTTAGCTTCCAAAGCAACTGGACTGTGGTAGGCGCCCACCACAACACTCAGCTATTTTTTTGTTGCAGTTTGGCTGGGGCCAGGTTTGAACCTGCCACCCTCGGTATATGGGGATGACACCCTACCCACTGAGCCATAGGCGCCGCCCCCAGAATATATATTCTAAGTAGGAGGCTACAAAGTGAGTATGAAGCTCAGCAGCATATTTGGTGTCATAAATCCCTGCTGGGGTCACACAGGTCAGCGGTGAAGGTTCCCAGATTATCTGGGAGGTGTGCATAGAAGTTCTGGTACAGGAACACCAAATCTATAAAGCCACTGTGTAGCACTAGGGGCCACTGGGCCCAGATCAGCTCCAGGAACAGTGTCCGTACTGACAGGCTCTGGCTCTCATCACCCTAGGTGGAAGGAAGGGGTTACTAGGAAGGATAGAATCCCTCAGGAAGCCTCTTCTATAGGACACTTATTCCATGCTCCCGGACCCAGAAAATTCTCCCTCTCTGCCTAACCCAATGCTGCCCCTTGAATCAGTCTTATCTCCTCAGCTCCATCACTAGTGATTTCTCATGTTCCTTAAGCAGCAGATTCTCCCCAGGCATGCAGTCACAAAAGGGGTAGACTCAAGGCTGGATGCCTACCTCGTCAGTTGAAGTTGAAACTGAAGCCATGCTGTACCACAAACTGTACAGATTTTGGTTCTATGACATACTACTCCTCCATGCACAAGAGGGTGAGACTGTACACTTGAGCCAGGTAGGAATGTTCTCCCTGGGAGAAAAAGAGGGTCTCTTATATGAAGATTTGGGAGGAAAAAATCTCATAACTGATGTTCACCAGGATCTCAACCCTCTTCCTACCAATTATAGACCTGGGATGGGGGTGAGATCATCTTATACCTTGTCTAGCTGCTGCTTGAAGCAGGCAAGGCCCAGGCAGATGATTGAACGGATCCAGGCAGCATGACACACAGCCTTGTAACATTCCTTGATGCACCTCAGGGTTGGTTGTTGTGGTGGTTGCGGCTAGGAGTTAGCCCCATAAATACACTAACTACCCAGGACTGTGACATCCACCACCCCCAGAGATAAGGTCTGAGACTAAAATAACAGGCCTTATACTTACTGGTTCAGCAAATTCTTCTTCTCCCCAAGCCCATTCAGCTCCTATAGGTGGGTAAAGAGAAGAGGTGATAGGACCCCAGCACCAGCCCTTTCCTCCCTGTTTCCCAACCCTCACCATGTCCACAGCCATGAAGTTAGCTGTCTTTATGGGCAGCAGGAAGGATGGCCACATCTCTCTGAAGTTGTTCCTTTGCACATCCATCATGGGAACCTGGACTGCTAGGTCCTCCCCAGATTTTGTGCTTTTGCTGACACCATCTGGGAGTAAGGAGGGTGATGAATGTTCATGCTCAGTCAAGACCCCAGGCCAGAGAAACAGACATCAGTTACCAAGCAAGGCAATGGCTGGGGGTAATGGGTCCACTGATAGCTTTTCCCTCAAGCTTTTGAATCCCATGTATTATACACAACAGGCCTTGGAGAGGACAGTACCCTGAATTGGTGGAAAGGAAGCCTGGGTCTTCCAGTGGCCTCTGTGAATCTGGTAAAATTTCTTTCCCTTAGTGTCACAATCTATAAAGGAGAAAGCTGGACCAGATGACTTTAAGATTTATTTTTTCCAGGTCCTGAAGGAAAATATTTTGCAGGGCTTGAGGATTTCAGCTCTCTTAATATACCACAAGGATCCATACTAGTGTTTCCAGCAACCACAAGTGACAGTTTGCCCCACAGCAGACCTCCTAGTTTCTCTGGACCACAAGGCTTAGCCTGTTCACTGAACTGAATCACATCTAATAACAGTTCCAGACTAACAGAGCTCCAGACTACATCTCCCGACCTGTCACCAGCCCTAGCTGCACTCCCACTCCAGGCTTTGGCCGCCCGCGCCGCAGTGCACACCGGGACTTGTAGTCGGCTCGTGGCTGCGTACGGCGGAAGGAGCTAGTCCTTTGGAGCTTCAGTTCTGTCTCTAGAAATATAAGCCCGAGGCCTACCTGTTCCCTGGGCTACATAGGTTTTTAAGGTGACCCCTGAGAAGCTGTTCACCGATAGAAGTCGCTGGAGCTGAAGCTCGCCATCTTCGTTGTCGGCAGCCATGATTCCACGGGTCTCTAACGTCAGTTGTCGTTGGGTAAGCGCGACACCCGTTTCGCCTCCGAATTCGGCTCAGGCCTAGGGGATGGGGCGGGGTCTCGCGCTCTGAGTCGGCCGCGAGCGCGCGCTAAGAGCTTATTGGCTGGTGCGGCAGGCTCGCCGGCCGATGGGCTCGAGCCCTGCCCCTTGGATTGCATCCGGGAGCCGGAGCTGGAGGCAATTCGGAGGTAATGTCTTCTTACGGTGGTGAGTCCTCGGTGTCACGCTGTCTTCATTAGCATGGCCCCGCGGCTCAGGTGAGGCAGGTGGCACTGCCTGACCTCGAGCTTAAAGCACTTCTAGGAGTTAGGATGTTCTGGGCATGGACAAATCCCCAGAGAGGATGGAGAGCTCAGTGAAAGAGACAGAGCACAGAACACAGAACAAAGCTGCAGAGAACGTAGAGCTACCGACTGGCAGGCAAGGAAGCTTTTGGAGTAATGCAAGGGATAATGTGGACTTAAATTAAAGCTCTGGCAGTAGGGATGGAGAGGAAGGGACAAACTGTAAAGCAGTGACTTTACGTGACTCAAAAGTGTTGTTCCTACTGGAGACCAGTCCTTCCCCAAGCATTCCGGTTTCCATCCCCTCTCCATGGCTATTCACTGTTTCTGGTTTGCCTTCAACTTTTCTCTTTCTACTGAGTCCTTTTCACCATTATTCAGAACTGCTTGCATTTCTTTGACTATCCTTGATCCCATTACCTTAGTTAATTTAACAGTTGTTCATTATGTACAGTTTACCTGGCACTGGCTCAGGGGACAGTGCAGTCAATAGAAGAGACTCAGTCATCATTTCACTCATGCAGTTGTTTACAGTCAAGGGGGGGATCGGGACACTGACCAATACAATCACAAGTACATGTGATGAAAAAGTACAAGAGAGGGTAAGACTGGGGGACCTGATTTGGACATTTAAGGCTAGACCTGAAAAATTATCAGATGTTAGGTCAAGCATAGAAGAGATGTCCAAGCAGAAGAAATGGATTGTATGAGGCCCCAAGCTGAACAGACACTTGGGCCACTGAAGCAGCTAAATTCAAGTAAAGAAGCATAGTGAGAAGGGATAGGGGTGGGGGCCAGCCTTGGATTGACAAGGCTGTAGTAAGAAGACTAGCTCCTATTTTAAAAGCAAGAGTGTGACAGCCAAAGCCTTTCAGTGGCCTATAAGGTTCCTTATGACCCTTTCCCCATCTCTATGGGTGGAGGGAGGGTGGTTGCTGGAAAAAGATTATCTCCCATACCCTGTTATTGGCCCCCACTTCATTCCATGCTAATCACTCGAAGTCCTTATTGTATCATAGACAAGCCAGGCACCCTGTTTAGGGCCTTTGCACTCATTTCTTCTTAAAATGTATTCCCCATAGGTATCCATATACTTTTAAGACATTCAAATGCTTTGAGCCATTGGTCACATAGCACTTTAGTAAGGCCCACCAGGACCATGTTCTTTAAAATTACAACATTCCACCACTCACCCAGGCACTCTACCCTTTATTTCCTCTGCTTTCCCTTTTTATGCTAATTTTTATCACTTAACATCCTATATAATATATGCATTATTTATTGTCTGGAGAATATAAGTTTCATGAGGGCAGGAATCTTTCTCTCTGTCTTTTTGTTTGTTTGTTTGTTTAGGCTAAGTCTCACTCTGTTACCCAGGCTAGACTGTCATGGGGTCAGCCTAGTTCACAGCAACCTCACACCCTCACATTCTTAGGCTCAAGTGATCTTCCTGCCTCAGCCTCCCAAGTAGCTGGAACTATAGGTATCTGCCACAACACCCCAGCTAATTTTTTGTTTTTAGTGGTGACAGGGTCTTGTTCTGGCTCAGGCTGGTCTCTAACTCCTAAGCTCAAGGGGTCTTCCCACCTAGGCCTACAAGAATGCTAGGATTACAGGTGTGAGCCACATGCTTAGCCAAAAGCAAAAATCTTTAATGTTTCATTTACTAAAGTATTCTAATTACCTAAAATTGCTTGGCACATGGTAGGCACTCCATAAATATTGTTCAAGGATTTAGTGGGAAGCCATTGAAGATATTAAGGAAGGAAGTTACATGATTATGTCTAGAACATTGCTCGCTCTTTGGAAAATGGATTATAGAATGAAATATGGAAGTAAGTGAGTTTAGCTATGAAGGGAAGAAATTGAGAGTTGGTTGGAAGGGATTGGAGGAACAGGCCCTTGAAGAGGAAGAGGTTAGGTCAGTGCAATTTTGGGGGGCAATTTTATTGTTTTTTTCTTTTCTTTGCTGATTGTGCTTTGTATCTTTTTTCTTTCAAGGAAGAAGCAAGCTCTTTTGATGACAATGAGGTTGTAAAATCAAAGGTTTCAAGTTTGAAAAAGAGGTTTAGTAGGGACTGAGTATAGCAGACTGTAAGTGTAGGCACTGGATCAGAATGAACAGATTTTGCTTAATCTGTTCTATAAATCTCACTTTCCTCATAACTAACATGAGGGCAATAATAGCAAGTACCTCATGGAGTCATCAGGAGATTCAGTGAGAGATCCAGTAAAGCTCTTCGTGGGGTCTGGTACAGAGTAAGCACTCACTAAGTGCTATTAGCTACTAGACAAAATGTATCCAGAAGAACAGTCAGAGCAGTAAAGATCAACCAGGTGCATTTTCTCATTATTCATGGATAGCCAGCTGTGATTTACTAGATCAGGAAAGATTAGGAGCTCATCTCTGTTGCTTCACTGATTTGCCATCTGTTCTCTGGCTAATTCTTTCTCCCTCTCTGACCCTTGTTGGTTTTTTTTTCCCTTTTCATAATATGAAGGTTTGAGGCTAGATAACTGCTAAAGGCTGTTTCACTGTAACCATGCTATGTTTTTGGAGAAAAACCTCCTGTCCCCATGCTTGCAGATACACCTGAACAACTCCCGTCTATGCAACCTGTATATACAAGTGCTCCCAAACAGGAGGCTTAGGTCCTTGACCCCTACCAGCCCTGGCTTCTTACTTTTTGCATGTCTCCAGGGCTTACTCATGCTGGTCCCCCTGAGGCCACTCACTCAGTCATATTGGTCATACCTCAGTGTTACAGCCAGTAATAGCAAACCCATGAGCACCTTGATAGTGCTTGACAAAAGCTAGATATGAATAGTATGTAGAGAGAAGTAGCTACCAGCTCTGTAGAGCCTCAAGATTCAGCCTCATTGTGACTATTTTAACTAGGTCTTTCTGTTCCAGGCCATGAAGAAGCCACGAGCAGCTGTGGGAAGTGGTCATAGGAAGCAGGCAACCAGCCAGAAGGAAAGGGAGAAACGTGTCCTCAGCAGCAAGCAGGCCAAGCCTTCTGCCCCTGATGGTGAGGATCTTGGTTATGGCCCAAGTCTCAGGGGATTGGTTTCATTGCCCATGAAAGGGGGCAGATTTAGACTGGGAAGGGAGCATGGTATGTTGAAGACATTAGAGATTAAGTATAGGTATAATCTTGTGTGTTGTGTGTTGCTATATGACATTGGGATAACTGCTCTAAATGGCTGCTTATCTATAAAATGGAGCAGTAGTCTCATTTCCTCCCTTGTGGTTTTCATGGGATCAAATGAGTTGATGAAACTGAAAGTATTTCAGGAAACACTTGCACAAGTAAAGGAAAGCCCTGCACAGGTATACATTATACCTGACTGAAACTATTAGGTTTTGGAGTACCACCCTGAGAAAATTAAGGCCAGAAACTTGGTCATGGCTACACACAACTCTGGTCTCAGCTCCAAAGCTTAAGCAAGATTTGGGGTGGAGGAATGTCTATGCAGGAACACACTGCTATAGCTGCTGGGTGCTGGGACCCTGGTGTGCAGGCTGTGCAGGGACAATTCCTGACTGTCCTGAGGTTTCAACAGGTCTGGCCAGGCAGCCGGAAGAAGTGGAAATGCAGGTCTCTATCTCCCCATACCATCTATTCAGAGACACAGCTGAAGTCATAGCCTTCCGGGGAAACCTGCTGAGCTGGTATGACCAAGAGAAGCGGGACCTACCCTGGAGAAGATGGGTAGGTAGATGAGGGACAGTGGAAGGGGAGGCTGGCACTCAACCCCCTTCACACTAACTCCCCATCTGGGGTTTCATTAATAGGTGGAGCATGAAGTGGACCTAGACAAGCGTGCGTATGCTGGTCAGTACCGCTCCTGAGAGCAGGGCAACTTTGCCTTGAGGCCCTTGGGTCTGGGGGCTAAGGGATAGGACGAAGGCAGATCAGCAGTGCCCTCATGCCAACCCCTCTTCCCCAGTGTGGGTCTCAGAGGTCATGTTGCAGCAGACCCAGGTTGCCACGGTGATCAACTACTATACCCGATGGATGCAGGTGACTCCAAGGGAGGAAAGGGCAGGTGGTCATGGGTTAGACACCAAATGAGAACCTGTACTTAGATGTGAGTATGAGGCTTCTTCCACCACCCTCATCTTTGACCTCTTCTCTTTTTGCCTGCCTTGGTACTGTAGAAGTGGCCTACACTGCAGGACCTGGCCAGTGCCTCCCTGGAGGTGAGAAATACACTACATTATGGGGAATGGGGACACTAAGGGACTGAACAATGATCTCTTTGCCCTCTGACATTTTCCATAGGAGGTAAACCAGCTCTGGGCTGGCCTGGGCTACTATTCTCGAGGCCGGCGACTGCAGGAGGGGGCTCGGAAGGTAAGAAAGTAGCAGGAGGGTGGGAGTCTAAGGACCTTGAGTGTCTCATAACCTTGAGTTTTCCCACCCCAATCAGATAGTAGAGGAGCTAGGGGGTCACATGCCACGTACAGCAGAGGCTCTGAAGCAGCTCCTGCCCGGTGTGGGGCGGTACACAGCTGGGGCCATTGCTTCCATTGCCTTTGGCCAGGTGAGTCCATAGCCCACCTCCACTTTGTGCATGTCCACCCTCCTTCCTCTCAGCCCAGACTGACTTCCAGTTCCTCTGTGGCAGGCAGCTGGTGTGGTGGATGGGAATGTAGTACGGGTGCTATGCCGTGTTCGAGCCATTGGTGCTGATCCCAGCAGCACTGTTGTCTCCCAGCAGCTCTGGTAGGATTCTGGTTTAACAGGAAGGGTATCTGTCAAGGGGCTTTGGCTCACAGCAATGTTGTAAGTCACAACATTGGCTCACAGCGATGTTACTTTCTTTTAGGAGTTTAGCCCAGCAGCTGGTAGACCCAGCCCGGCCAGGGGACTTCAACCAAGCAGCCATGGAGCTGGGAGCCACAGTGTGTACTCCACAGCACCCACATTGCAGCCAGTGCCCTGTGCAGGGCCTATGCCGGGCACACCAGAAAGTGAGACTACTGGGGAATGGGAAGTGAGGGGTCCTAGGGAGTGACCCTTGCCCCATGACACCTACCTTATGCCTCTCAGGTAGAGCGGGAACATCTCTCAACCTCACAAAACCTGCTGGGCAGTCCTAACATAGAGGAGTGTGGTGAGTGCCAACCTTAGCCTGTGCCCTCACCTTTCTTGGCCTCATCAGGGAGCTGTCTACAGAAAACTCATCTCAGTTCTTTTATAACCTGAGTAAGGTTCTGCAGACCTGGGCTCAGGTCTGCTCTCTGGGATTGGTGCCTAAATGGGGCTTGGGGATCTCTCTTCCCAGCTCCCAATACTGAGCAGTGCCAGCTGTGTCCGCCTCTCACAGAGCCTTGGGACCCTACCCTGGGGGTGACCAACTTTCCCCAAAAGGCCAGCCGCAAGCCTCCCAGGGAGGAGTGCTCTGCTACCTGCGTTCTGGAGCAACCCAAGGCCCTTGGGGGTGCCCGAATTCTTCTGGTACAGCGGCCCAAGTCAGGTACCAGAGGGCAGAGGCATGTGCAGCAAGGAAGGGTTGAAGGAGTAAGCAGCTAACTAAGGCCTCACCGCTACCTGGCTGCCCTCTCTCTCAGGTCTGCTGGCAGGACTGTGGGAGTTCCCATCTGTGACCTTGGAGCCCTCAGAGAAGCATCAGCACAAGGCCCTGTTGCAGGAACTGCAGAATTGGGCTGGGCCCCTCCCAGAGGGCTGCCTTCAGCACTTCGGGGAGGTGAGTAAACAGGAGAGGTGCCAGGATTAATGGCTTTTGAGGCCATATCCACAGGCTATTTAAGTCCCTTGGCCCTCCCTCCAGGTGGTCCACATCTTCTCTCACATCAAGCTGACATACCAAGTATACGGTCTGGCCATGGAGGGGCAAATCCCAGTGACCAGCACACCACCTGGCTCTCGCTGGGTAACACGGGAAGAATTTCGCACTGCAGCTGTCTCCACGGCCATGAAAAAGGCACTACTTTTATTGTCTTTGTTCTATTATTTTGTGTTTCCTACATGTTCCACATGAGCCTATTACTGCATAAAAAGGACAAAAAAGCATATTTTAAACAGAAGTGCTGGGGTATGAAGTTGAGGGCAGAATACAGGGGGTTGCCTTTCAGAGAAGGTGCCAGCCCTGTCTTCCCCCTCTCTTCTTGCCTAGGTGTTTCGTGTGTATGAGGGACAACAGCCAGGGACCTGCAAGGTGAGTCTCTGTCCTCACCCAGCCATCTGTCCCCTGGATCCATGGTTCTTAGTTAACTGATACACATTTAAGTGAATCTTCTCCACTCCAGGCTTCACTAGAGGTAGAGGAATAGTTCCTGACCTGGGGACCTAACAGTGTGGGATGCAGGGTAAGGGGACAGGAGCAAATTGACAGGAGACAGTCCAGTGTCACAGGTGTGTAAATTGTGTGTACTAGGTTTTGTGGGATATGAGGTGGAGACCTGTCAGTTCTATTTGGGAGGAAAGGATCAGGAAAGTCTGTTTGGAGGAAGTAGCTAATAATCTGGCCCCAGAAATGATTTGTTTTCTTTAGAAGAATCACGAGTAAGGAATTTTTTTTTTTTTTTTTTGAGACAGAGTCTCACTGTGTTGCCCTTGGTAGAGTGCCATGCCATTGCCACAGCCCACAGCAACCTCAAACTCTTGGGCTTAAGCTATTCTCTTGCTTCAGCCTCCCAAGTAGCTAGAACTACAGGTGCCCACCACAACACCCAGCTATTTTTTGGTTGCAGTTGTCATTGTTGTTTAACAGGCCCAGGCCGGGCTTGAACCTACAAGGTTTGGTGTATGGCTGGCGTCCTACTCACTGAGCTGTGGGCACTGAACCTTTTCTTCAGACAGTCTCACTCTGTCACCCTGGGTAGAGTGCTATGACATTATCATAGATCACAACAACCTCAAACTCTTGGGCTCAAGCCATCCTTTTGCCTCCGTCTCCCAAGTAGCTGAGACTACAGGTGCCCACCACAATGTACAGCTAAGTTTTTTGTTTTTTGTTTTTTTAATTTTTGGTAGAGGGAGGGTCTCGATTTTTCTTAGCCTGGTCTCTAACTCCTGAGCTCTAGCAACCCTACCTGAGCCTCCCTGTGTCCTAGGATTACAGGCACGAGTCAGTGCCTGGCCAGTAAAGAATATTCTTTCCAGGCCAAAGAATGTAGTATAAGCAAAGGTCATTCACAATATAGTCTGCAGTGCTCAAAGAGCTGTGGTCAGTTGGTTTATCAGGAGAGGGCAGAAAAGCAAGCCCAGTTCAGTTAGGGTTTAAGCACCAGGCCACTTATAAACAGTTTAGTTGGAGAGAGGACTCAGATTTGTATTTTAGGAAGAGTCCCTGGGGCAGGCAGCATTTTGGAGATCTGATTGAAGAGGCAGATACTAGGTGGATCGAAAGCTCAACAGCATTCCAGGCTAAAATCTGAGGTACCTCAGTAGAGTGGAGGAAGTACATGGAAGGAAAAGATTCCCTGTGCTCCCTCCTCAGTACCTTCCTCCTTTGGCTTCTGCACAGGGTTCCAAAAGGTCCCAGGTAACCACTCCATCCAGCCGGAAAAAGACCAGCCGGGGCCAGCAAGTCCTGGATAGCTTCTTTCGGCCCCATATCTCCACTAACACACCCATCCCCAACACTGTAGCTGAGTGACGCCTCTGGAAGACTCCACCCCCTGAAAATCTTGCTATTAATAAAGTACTTATTTTTATAGTCATTTTGGAAAGCTTAATACCTCTCCCTAACCTTCTCATTCATGGTGAAGTCCAGCTTGGTCCTGACTTCTACCAGCTGAGCTCCTAGCCAGCCCCGGATAGATAAAAGAGGAGTGTTGTATCCAGAGTGATCTCTCTTCCCCCAACCCCCAGGAGAAGGTGAAGGCAGCTGCATGGAGCACCTGGCTGTGGCTGATACACAACACTCTCCATCTACCATGTTTCACCCAAAAATAAGACCTACCCCAAAAATAAGCCCTAGCAGGATTTCTATGCGTTTGTTATAAATATATTTATATTTTTATAATATAAATAAGCTGTCGTGACCCATCGGGCTCCTATGGCCCTGGTCTCAGCGCAGGAAGGAACCAGGCGAGAGGCGGCTTAGAAGTACAAGCTTGTGGAAGGGGGGCTAGCCCTTACTTTCCAGGTAGCCCCAAGCAACCTCCGCACCAGCCTTTTATTGAAAGGGAATGATACAGGTGAGGGGAGTAATTAACAATGACTACGGGCTGAAGGCACGGGCTCTTCTTCCACAAGGAACTCCTGTGGACGAATGGCCCGAGGTCCACGCTTCAGCTGCACATCATCTTGCTCGGATGTCATCTGGCTCTTGGTGTCTCCTACAATAAGCCCTACCCCAATGATAAGACCTAGTGATGGGTGTGGCTATGCAGATATGCTGCATAGCCATGCCATGCATTTTGGCGCAGAGAGGAAGACATCCCCTGAAAATAAGCCCTAGTATGTCTTCTTGAGAAAAAAATAAATAGAAGACAGTGTCTTATTTTCCGGGAAACACTGTCGGTTTCTGTTCAGCTCTGATTGGAGCAGTGGCATCGCCCTAGAGTAGATGGTTGGGCTCAATCCTGACCCAGCCCCACCAGACCTGCAGTGGTTGTTCGCTAGGGGCAGGGGAGGATTTGTTCTGTCTTAAATCCTACTTCAAATACAAAATCTTTTTTTTAGGGATATGTATGTAGTGAAACAATACAGGAAAAGGGTTCATAATCACAGAATTTGGGGGCTGAGTGGGAAGGAAATGGAATCAGGAATTCAAAAAGGCCTCAAAAGGATTGCTTATGTTCTATTTTCTACCTCTGTAATTTTTATTCCTTATATCATACATATGCATTTTACATAATATGTGGTCCATCTTTTTAAAAAAAAAAAAAATCCCCCCTTCTCTGGAGCCCAGTGAGAGGCTTAATTAACACTAGGTACTGAACAGAGGAGGTCATACCTAGTCCCTGAGGGCAAAGTCTTTCACAAGCTGGGTCTCCTGGGGGTGTTCCTCAGTTTCAGCAGGCCCTATGCTAGACTAGTGGCCCTGGCTCACCAAAAGTCTGAACTCTTTTTGGCTGGGGGAAGAGAGGTCACTCTGGACAGGACACTCCTCTTCCATCTGCCCAGGGCTGGCTGGGAGCTTAGCCTCAGGACTGGTGGCCCTGGCCCTTCTCAAGCTTCCTGGCTTCTGACAGCTTGCTCCTGCACGGACTGCCAGAGGTCCCTGATGTTTGGCCTTGGCCAAAGCCTGTGGCCCTCTGCCTCTGAATTAGCTCTAGGAGGAAGGTGTCCTCAACAAAAAGGGACTTGATGAAGACCTGAAGCAGGAACTTGCCTTTATCACCATCTAGCAGGATTCCCTGTTAGGCCAGAAGGCTAGGCTCATGCCCTATAGTTTGGATCTGTCTCTTTGCCTGGCTGCTGGTAGTAGGCCTTAGGGGGAGACAGTATGTCCCAGCCCACATCACGCCCTCAGTGGCCTCCATGATGTTGGGCGTATCTAGCCCCACATGCTGCAGGCCTGGCCCCCTATGCCAGACCAGGAACTACTCCACCTAGTTCTGTCCCTGGGTGGCACTGTCAGCTGGGGTCTGCAGGGCAGTGAGCCACAGCACCCCCACTCCACACACCCCACCCCTTCCCCACCCCAGCGCCCAGACCCTGCTGCCACTTCAAGGCCCAGCTCCGGATCCTCACCTGGGCTCAGGGGCAAGTGGCAAAACCCCAGGCAGTCGTCGAACCAGCGTGAGAGTGTGGGGGAGCTGCCAGGGGTGCAGGCCAAGGTCAGATGGTCCACGTAGCTGACCCAGCCGGGGCCCAGCACTGAGCGCACGGGCTCAAAGCAGGGGAGGAAGATCCCCCGGTATCCTGCACACTTCAGTAAGGTCAGGGTGAGATTGCCAGCAGACGAGCTAACCACCATATAGGTGGTGGCGCCCTGCGCATACTGCACTCTTAACAGTAGGCACCCGCACGCCTCCCGCAGCCAGCGTCCGAGCTGTGACACCTACGTCCGCCAGGTCAAAGCACAGGATCATGGCCCTAGGCACCACGTGCCACGTGTCCAGGCTGTACGGGCTCCCCGTGCCCTCGTTTACCAAAACGACAGTATCGCTGCTGCTCAGGGCCAGCTACAGCCAACTGTTTATCTCCCGCGCCGCCAGGGGCTGGAAGCCACAGCGACGCTGCAGGTCCACAGCGAGAGTCTGTCCCATGGGCTCGTGGAAGGCGATGTGGCACAGATGGCAGGCGGACGCGGTCATAGCGGCGGGTTGGCGATCTCAACCTGTCCTTCGGGGGCCGCTCATTTGCGCTCCGGAGCTCTCAGTCCCAGGCAGGTGGTCGGAGGCTGGTGGAGTCCAATTCTCACAGAGCGCGTCCCTGGCTCTTTTCCAGGGAGAGATTGACAGCCTAGATCCCGAAGAGGACTTGCGGTTCCTCCTGCAGCGCTACTTCAACCTAGTGTGGCCTGATGGCCGCCGGGTCTGAGCTGCGAATAGTGAGACCCACGCGGCGCCAGAGCTGGAGATGAGCGGGAGAAAAGGGGCGGGGCCCCTGACTCCGCTGTTTACACGCTCCACCTTCCCGCCCAGACCCGGTCTCAGAGCGTGCAGCGAGGACTATGGGCTGTTACTTCCCAGGGCCTCATGCTTGGTCACACACTCAGGCTCTGAACCTCCCTTCCCTGGACCGGGAGATCACAATAGCTGCTTTCACTCGGTGCCAGGCGCTGGGTTCTCACTTACCCTTCACAGCTCAGGGACTGGGTTGAGGGAGGAGTCTGAGTTCTCCTTCCACAACCACGGAATTTCTTAGCAGTTTTAGTTTTTTCTTTACAATTCTGAAGTTTACCTCTAAATTTTAATTTTCTTTTAAATTAAAGTAGGTTGTTAAACTCCTACCTAAAGGGTACAATGTAGGGGTATATGGCACACCTCTGGGGTGAAGGACTCAACTACCACTCAAATGTTACCTAACAAAGGCAAACAACATAATCTAATCATATTACCCTTATATTAATCTCATATTAAAATTATATATATTAAAATGTCACCCGAGCCTTGGAGTTTGAAGTTGCAGTGAGCTGTGATGACATCACTGTACTCTAGGGAGATCCTATTTTTTTTTTTGCAGTTTTAGACGAGGCTGGGTTCAAACCCTCCACCCCCAGTATGTGGGGCTGGTGCCCTACTCCCTGAGCCACAGGCACCACCCGAGATCTTTAAAAAAAAAAAAAAATTAAGATGTTTTAAGTTACAGATTTTTCATTCCCTCCCAAAAATGACTCGGAAAGATTGATGTTAGAAGAAGAAAGTTCAGGACGGCACCCGTGGCTCACTGGGTAGGGCGCCAGGCCCATATACCAAGAGTGGTGGGTTTGAACCTGGCCCTGGCTGAACTGCAACAAAAAAATAGCCAGGTGTTCTAGTATGCGCCTGTAGTCCCAGCTACTTCAGAGGCTGAGGCAAGAGAATCACCTAAGCCCAGGAGTTGGAGGTTGCTGTGAGCTGTGATGCCACCACACTCTACCAAGAGTGATAAAGTGAGACTCTGTCTCTAAAAACAAGAAAAAGAAGAAGAAAGTCCATCTAGATGGCTCTCCTTTCATTCTGGCAATCTCTCAGCCTGTCTTTCTTCAATCCTACTTCTTTCAATATCTCTTCTTCTTTCTTCCTCCTTTTTCCTCCTCCTCTCTCCTTCATCTTCTCCCTTCTTCCTTCTTTGAGATGTGGTCATGCCATGTGGCCCAGGTTGATCTCAAACTCCTGAGCTCAAGGGATCTTCCTGCATCAGCCTCCCAAGTAGCTCTGTGCCACAACACCTGGGTTTTCAACATCTTGCCTCTTGTTCCAGGCAAGATTTGGAGAAAAAAAATCTGATGGTTCAGGACCAGAAATGAACCATAACACAACTCTCTTCCTTACTAGTTCCTATCTTGGCAATGAAACAGAGTTTTCTGAGGCATTTCCAGCCCTGGGCCCCAGAACTGTGTGAGATGACTGAATTGAAGAAATTCGGAGTCTTCTGGGACTTCAGGTGGGTGACCCTTGAAGGTTAGGAGGGGCACCCAAGAAGAGCAAAACTCAGCAAGAATGTGAGCCAAACTCTCAGAGGATCAGTGGAGCATGTTAGGAGACATGTGGGATGAATGCCATGGTGTAAGGGATTACAAGAAATTCCTTTGTCAGGAAACCTGATCTACTGGCAAAAGGAACAAGCATGTCGTGAGAGACAGGGCTTATAAACCAGAGGCCTGGCTGAGTGATTGGGCCTGCAGACAGAAAGGCAGTACCCCAAAACAGGTCAATGGTAGTGAAAGGCAGTTGGTGCTACTGTGCAGACCAGTGAATGTGTTCCAAAAGCCAGATAGACTTGGATTTGAAATCCACCTCCAACACGTACCAGTTGTATGACTTTTTTTTTTTTTTTTGAGACAGGAGCCTCAAGCTGTCCCCCTGGGTAAAGTGCTATGGCATCACAGCTCACAGCAACCTCCAACTCCTGGGTTCAAGCGAGTCTCCTGCCTCTGCCCCCCAAGTAGCTGGGATCACAGGTGCCCGCCACAACACCCGGCTATTTTTTGGTTGCAGCCGTCATTGTTGTTTGGTGGGCCCGGCTGGATTCGAACCCACCACTGTGGGTGTACGTGGCTGGCACCTTAGCCACTTGAGCCACAGGCACCGAGCCCAGTTGTATGACTTTGAACGAGTTGCTTAACTTCTCTGAGTTTACTCATTTGGAGCAAATAATGGAAATAAGAGACCCTACTTTATACAGCTGTGATTAAATGAGATAAAGTGTTCAGTAAATAGTGGCTGCTTTTTACTGTAGTTACTGTTGCTTTATGGTATCTCATTATACAATGTCAGTGGCACCTTCCAGAGGGTGTTATGTTGCCTGCCAGAGGGAGAGGGCAGGGACTCAACTGGCTTGGGTCAACGGTCAGGCAGCCTTGTCAATGAGTTCATTAATGGCCCAGAAAAAGCCTAGTCTCACTCCAAGGAGTCCTGGGTAGCATTAAACCCTATTATTTCCTTTGCATTCTCACTCTACCCTATCCTTGGCCACAGTAGAAAGAGGGGGGACTGCCATAGGGGAAGAGTAGTCCCCATTACCCAGTCCCATTTTATTGCTCACTTACAACAATGCATTGGGCAGTACTCAACTTTCCTGCCTGTCAAACTAGGATTGTAATCTCAGCTCAGCTTCCTTCCCCAGATCCCTCTTGATGAACGGAAGATACTGAACCATGGTTTTGTGCTTGGTTCCAGGTTTTAGCCTGTGAAAACCTGGGCCTAGCTGTGTAGGGCCAGGGCTGGCATGGATGGTGGCTTGGACCTGTTTGGCAGTAGGACCAAGGTAGATAAAGCAACAAAGGTCATGGGTCACAAAGAGAGGGACTGCAATAGGATCAGAAATAATCAGCATAGTAGGACTACTCTTTAGGCCTGAGCACTAGGAAAGCCCTGGTATTGGTAGTGGATTTTTTGAGACCTTGATAATAGGGCTCTGTGAGTAGTAGGGTGTGTGAACTAAAAATCTTAAGCGCTCTCACCCCACCCCCCGTGACTGACTGGACTCCTTCTTAGCCAAAGGGATCCCCAAAACAGTTCCTAGCCACGAGAAAGGAGGTCAGACATGCCTCACCGTGCTCCCCTCCCTTCTTGGAGATATCTTTAGAAACTCATTAGAAGGCTTAGATTTCACTTCCTGCACCTCCGCTGGTGTCCGGGGCCGTGACCCACAGTTCCCTTACAATCAGAGCCCCGTAGAATTTCACAAAATGGATTTTTCAAGCCTGGTGTACTGCCCTATGGGGATACTACAGATGCTCAGGTGCTCAGGGTAGGCGTGCTGGTCAAGACGGAAAAAAAACCGAGGACGCCACGGGAGGGCGCGCAGGGCCAAAGGGAGGGTGGTGGGTCGGCCCGAGGCTTCCGGGCGCTTCAGGCGTCTACAGCGGCCAGGTCTGCAGAGCAAGAGTCGGGGGGTGTGAAGAGCGCAGGTCCCAAAGCCGAGGAGACGTGTCCCTGCAAGAGCGGTCAGCCTAGGCCCAGCGGCTAGTCGAGGAACGCCCCCCTAACTCGGAAATCATCACCCGGCCGCCTCCCCTCTCGTGTCTCCAGAAAGCCCCAGCAGCTCCCTCCAAAGCCCAACCCCCTGGTCTTGGGCCCGCCCCTCCCGAGCCCCCCTTATTGGTCCTTCCCGCCAGCAGCTGGCGCTTTTTTGGACGTGCCCCTTACCCGACCCCCGGATGACTCTGTGTGGAGGGCGTGACATTTTACAAGGGGTGGCCCAGAAAAATCTTGCAGAGAAGGTGACGTTAAAGACATTTTCTTTTTCTTTTTTTTAGAGACAGTGTCTCACCCTGTCGCCCTTGGTAGAGTGCTGTGGTGTCACAGCTCACAGCAACCTCCAGCTCCGGGGCTTAGGTGATTCTCTTGCTTCAGCCTCCCAAAAAGCTGGGACTACAGGCGCGCTCCACAACGCCCAGCTAATTTTTGTTGCAGTTTGGCTGGGGTGGGTTCGAACCCACCACCGTTGGTATATTGGGCCGTCGCCCTACTTACTGGACCACAGGCGCCTCCGTAAAGACATTTTTTTTTATTGGTGTGATGAACGCCGTTTGGATGGTGGGCATGGTCATAGCCGACTCAAGCATTACAAAAAGTAATCCATGTAACCAAAACCATTTGTACCGCCTTGATATTTTGAAATTTTTTTTAAAAGCCCTGAACTTTATTACAGCATTATACACATAATAGGGGTGGCCATAAAGTCGACCACTATGTATTTACCACACTAACCATTTTAAAATGTATAATTTAGTGGTGGTAACTACGTTCATATTGTTGTGCAACCTTCACCACCATCCGCCTACAAAACTCTTTTCTTTTTTTTTTCTTTTTCTTTTTTAGTAGATTAGGGTCTTGCTCTTGCTTAGGCTGGTCTTGAACTCCTGAGCTCAAGCAATCCACCTGCCTCAGCCTCCTAGAGTGCTAGAATTACCGCATGAGCCACCGAGTCCAGCCTACAAAACGTTTCATCTTCCCTAACTAAAATACTGTACCCATTAAACAATAACCTTCCATTTTTCCCTGTTCCCACCAATCTGTTTTCTGTCCCCATGTCTTTGACTCTTCAGGAACCTCACGTAAGTGGAATCATACAGTATTTGACTTCTTTGTGACTGGCTTACTTCCCTTAGCATAATGTCCTCAAGGTCGTGGTAGCATGTGTCAGGAATTGAGGGAGCAGCCAGATGGCTCTCTGGGAACAAGTGTGAAAGCCCTAAGATAGGAAATAGAGCTGGTGTGTTGGATCAAAAGGCCAGTGCAGCTGGAGGAAGACAGAAAGTGGGGACAGTAGAAGTGATAAGTTAAATCTTGCAGCACATTAGGAGTTTGGCCTTTACTATGAATAAGATAAGAGGCCATTGGAGGGTTTTGGACAGAAAAATGACAAACATGACCTCCACATTTCTATTGAACCTTCCTGGGTGCTGTGTTAATAACAGGTTGGAGGGGAACAAGGGTAGATTAGGGAGGCCAGTGAGAAGGTTATTGCTTGAAATACTGTCTGGAAGACCAGGGAAGGCTTCCCAAGGGGCAGGGACTTTACAACTGAGACTGGAAGGTCCAGTAGGAACTGACAAGGGGAGAGCTCTGTTTTTGCATTGGGAGGTGAGTATGGAGTAAAGTGTTTCAGGTGAAGGGCACAGTTTACACAAAGGCCTGGAGGTTTCTTTGGCTTATTGTCAGTCACTAAATAGACTGGGAGATTCTTGGAGAGTCTGTCTTGATGACTTGTCATAGTTGCCAATTATTCAAATTGCCGCTACTCCCTTCCTCTTCACCTCCCACTTATCTACAACTCATTTTTTTTTTGAAGCCAAGGTTTCACTTTGTCATCCAGGATGTAGTAAAGTGGCATTATCATATCTCACTGCAACCTCAAACTCTTAGGCTCAAGTAATACTCTTGCCTCAGCTTCCTGATCAGCTGTGACTATAGGCATGTGCCACCACAACTGGTTAATTTTTCTATTTTTTGTAGGGACAGTGTCTTGCTATATTCCTCAGATTGGTCTTGAGCAGTCCTTAAGTGTCTTGCTATATTGCTCAGATTGGCCTTAAGCAGTCCTCCCACTTCAGCAAATTCATTTTATTTTGCTCTCTTTCTATCATTCTACCTTAAAAGGCTCTAAGGTCACCAATGATCTTCACATTGTCCAAGGGATAATTTTCAGGTCTCGTGTCACTACCTTTCAAAAGGTCTTCATATAATTGACTTGTCTCTCCTTTCTGAAACATTCTTGTCCCTGTCTTCATAGTGCCATACTCACCTGTTTTTCTTCTGGCAATGTTATCTCTTCTCTGCTCACATTTTTTTTTTTTTTTTTGAGATAGAGCCTCAAGCTATTGCGCTGGGTAGAGTGTCGTGGCATCACAACTCACAGCAACCTTCAACTCCTGGGCTCAAGTGATTCTCCTGCCTCCACCTCCCAAGTAGCTTGGACTACAGTTGCCTGCCACAACACCCGGCTATTTGGGGGGGGGGGGGGGGGCTTTGCAGCTGTCGTTGCTGTTTGGCAGCCCAGGCTGGATTTGAACCTGCCAGCTCAGGTGTATGTGGCTGGTGCCTTAGCCACTTGAGCCAGAAACCTTTAGGTCATTTTTGAGCCTCCCTTTCCCTCAACCCTGACGTCCAGTCACCATGGCCCTACTCATTCTATTTCCATGATATCTCTCAAACCATTGGGTCTTTCTTCTTCCCCTCTCCCCCTCCAAATCCAGGTCACTACTGTCTGTACCACCTGGACACTGCAATGACCTAACTGCCTCCCTAGCTTTAGGCTTGCTTCTCTTTAAACTCATCTCCACCCTGCAGCCAGAGGTAGCCTTGAGAAATGCAGGCCTAATTGTGTTACTGTCCTACTTTTTAAAATCTTTTGGTAAGTTCTGATTTCTTTTAGAGTTAAGACAGAAACTTGTCCCATGGTTCATTAGGTCCTGAAAACTCTCCAGCTTTTTTTTGTCACCACTATCTCCCTCCCCCATTGCTATAATGAGTTTCTTGAAAGTTTCATGCTCCTTCCCACTCACAGCATTTGTCTTTGTTGTTCTTTCTTGCCTGGAATACTCTCTTTCCCTCCTGCCTTGATCTGGCTAACAATATTATCAACCGTAAAGTTTACTCACCTGAAGATACCTCTCAAGACCCTGGAGACACTGCCCAGAGCTTAACACCAGGGTTGGCACTTGTGGAGAGTTCAATACATATTAGGACCAAGTGAGTGATTCCCAGACTGCAGTTTTTCACATAACTGCTACTTGTCACCACTGGTCTCTGCTTAACCAGGTCTTGGCTGGGGACCTGGAGAAAAAGCTGAGCAGTCCCCAACCTGGTCTGTCCACCCAGCAAACTGGGAAGAATTATGGGAAGCTCAGCTTCTTCTCGGGTCTGACACCTTCTCCATCCATCCTGGCCCACTGTCTTGATAGGGTGACCAACCATCCGAGTTTTCCCAGGACTGAAATTCAGTGCTCCAAGGATAAAGACAAGGAATTTTCAGTGATAAAAATGGAATAATCCCAGACAATTGGGATTGTCCAACCACACAGGAGACAAAATCCTCATGTCTGCCTCAGACTGAGATCTGGGCTCAGCAAGAAAGCTTGGCTCCAACCCAGCCAAGCCCCTCACAGCAACATAACTGGTGGGTGGACCCTACATGCAGCCTGATGGTTATAAGAACTTAGGAAGCAAAAGTATATACACTTCAAATGAATATAAAGAGACCCACCTTTGTCTGGCAATAGCTACCATTTAGCAAGGGCCACTGGATATAACACACTTATTCATGTTGTTTCTAATCCTCATAGAAACCCTAGGAGTATAGACTAGAAATGAGAAAACTGAGACTCAGAGAGGTTAAGCGATCAACCCACATCACAAAGTTGTTAGGTGACATGAAAAAATTCAAACCAACATCTGTCCAACTATAGAGTTCCTGCTATTTTCACTGAATCTGCAAGCCTGGCCATTTTCTGACTACTCTGGTCTTCATTTGGGAGCCCAGGGATGTGAGTGGGAACCAAGAGGCGGAGCAACTGGAGGAGTTGAGGAAGAGGACCTGTGATCGGGGCTTGGTGGGGGTCAATAGAGGGATGGGCACATAGCACTGACAGCTTGCCTGTCCATACAAGAGTGTGTTCTGCCACCTTGAGCTAGATGTGAACATACCCTGGGGACATCCATTATCCTGATGACAGGCTGTGTCCTTACTGAGAAGCCAGTGCTGTGTTTCCCAGAGTCCAGGAAGGACCCTGCCAGTTCTTAACTGATTGCAAATGGACACCTGGACATGGGGGAGGCACAGGGAAGAGTCACCAGGAGTTTACCATAAGTGAGAAACAAGTGAGGGATGAGGGCATGGGGGGTGGGGCTATGACAAGGGACATGCTTAGGGAATGGCTGCAATTCATGCTATAGCCAGGCTTTTCTCCTTCCCAGAGATATTGTGAGGTTAGGTTTTATGTTGCCCAAGAGGCTGCTTATGAGTCAAGCTGCTTTTGAATACTAAACAAGAGTTGGTTGTATGGAGGTATGGACTGAGGCCTGACTCAGATAGGCAGGGTCAGAGCACTGATGGGTACTTACCAGTCTGGGTGCTTATTAGTATCATGTTTAAGTACTTTAAAGGCACAGTGTGAATGCATGTAACCCTATGAGTTGTGTACTTTCATTGTCTGTGCTAGACAAACTCTGAGACAGGAGAGTTTCAGTAACTGGTCTGAGGTTATAGAGATGGTAAATAGCAGAGCCAGGATTTGGGCCCAAGAAAGCTCCAGCTCACACATATTTAGCTACTAAGCCATGGTGCCATATGGAGTAGGGCTGAATAAAGAATAGCTAGTATGATCATTGTAATTTACCATTAAGCGCTTTTTATATCCACGGTGCTAAGTGTTAATTATTAGAGAATTTGGATGCAACGTTTATTCTTTTTGTTCCTATTTTTTTCTTTCACAGCCATGGTAACAAAGGGCCCTGTGCTCACTATAGCAGAACATCCTGCCTTTGTCTGATCCAGCCTGATGTGTTAGTCTCTGCAAACAACAGAAGATGTGACCACCCAGCTGCCTGTTCCTGCTCCCACCACAGCACTAACAGAGGCTGAGGCCTCTCCAATTGATCCAAGCCAGGAGAGCAACAGAAGGTAGATACTGATCAGCTGACTGGGAGCAGGGCTCACAAAACAGGGGTCATACTTAACTTGATCAGCAACAGAGCAAATGGACAGGGGTGAAAAGAGAGAAAATAATTCATCCTGATTCCAGGGCATAGGAGTGCAGCAAAAACCAACAGAGAGATTTTATGGAAAGTCTGGTGGGGCTCACTCTGAGGGTAGCCGGAAGGAAACTCAGTAAAGGGAAGAGTTAACCCAGAGCAGGGAAAAGAGCACAAACTGCTCAAGGCACCTAACCAAGACACAAATCTGACCAGGACATTTTCCTGCTTAAATTCATCCTATGGCTTCCCACCACCAGAATAAGATAATAATGTGGACAATAGTACATTTTTTTGATATTTATTATGTATAGGTGCTTTACAGAGGAGGAAACTGAGACAGAGAGCTTAAGTAACCTGCCCCAAATCACACAGTCATTAATACACAACTGGAATGCCAACCCTTTCTCCTGTCCCAGGCAGACCTGACTACAGCTTGGATCCATCTGTAACTGTGGTTAATAATGCATCTCCTCCATCAGACAGGAAGCCCCTCTGTAGCAGGAACCATAACCATAATTCAATCCCTACTCCTCTAGCTTTCCAGTAGATTTGGAGATGTGGGTCCTCAGTGCTTCTCCCTGGGGACGTGCTCTATGGGTTTGAAGCTCATCCACACTTTCAACTTCAATTCCCACCTTCTGGAGAAAGACTTCTAGAGAAGGCATATTGTTGACTCCCTAACCTCTTTTCGACCCTGGTAATTAGTCTGAAACAATCATATTCATTCCAACCTTCTTGCTAGTAATTGGGTTAGAAATGAGGATATATTCTGTTCCTGCCTACTGACACTAAAGAGGCAATCCTATTGCAGGCTGGCATAACATAATACCATAGAGTGGGTGGCATAAACAATGAACGTTTACTTCTCACAAGTATGTAGACTAGGAAGTTCAAGATTAAGGCCTGAGACGATTCAGTGTCTGATGAGGGCCTGCTTCCTTGTTCATAGATGGCCATCTTCTTGCTGTGACCTCACACGAAGGGCTAGAGAACCCTCTGAGGTCTCTTTAACGAGGACACCAATCCCACTGATGAGGACTCTGCCCTCATGACCTAATCACCCTATAAAGGCCCTATCTCCTACTACCATCACCATGGAGGTTAGAATTTCAACCTATCGGCTCAGCGCCTATAGCTCAACCAGCTAAGGCGCCAGCCACATACACCTAAGGTGGCGGGTTCGAATCCCCAGCCCGGACCTGCCAAACAACAATGACGGCTGCAACCAAAAAATAGCCGGGCGTTGTGGCGGGCGCCTGTGATCCCAGCTACTTGGGAGGCAGAGGCAAGAGACTCGCTTGAGCCCAGGAGTTGGAGGTTGCTG
>CAUYTI010058186.1:0-15906 GCA_963575145.1 Galago senegalensis
CGGGCGCCTGTGGTCCCAGCTACTTGGGAGGCAGAGGCAAGAGACTCGCTTGAGCCCAGGAGTTGGAGGTTGCTGTGAGCTGTAATGCCACAGCACTCTACCCAGGGGGACAGCTTGAGGCTCTGTCTCAAAAAAAAAAAATCACTCTAAAGGATCTTACAAAAAAAAAAAACTAACCCCTCTCTAATACACATCTACCCCAATGAAGAAAACACCAACATTTCAAATACTCCAACAATTATAAAAAAGGAAATCTTGGAATTTATTTAGCCTCCAAACATTATGAATTCCACTATGAATTCCAAGATAAAAATAATACTTTAAAAACATTTACAGTATTTTTAAAAGTACCCAAAAAATTCATTATGAATTCTAACTTCTTAGAAAATTATTTTAATGTTTCAATGTATACTGTGTAAACAGTGAACAAAAGATTAAAATAAAATTCCTGAAATGTGTTTTACTTAATCATGTAGAAAATGTTATTATTGAAAAGATTACTTACAGAAAATATAAGAAGTACATTACCTTACAATAAATGTGCTGTACCAAACCTTCTAATACACGTACATACAAGCAGGAGATAAGAAAAATACTAGTTTGTTAAATCTCTTCCTCCCTTCATTTTAAAATATAGATTTTATTAAACTGTCAATATGAAAGTGTAACCCAATAATCTTAGCCCTATGAAGTTACTTATTAACTTTAAAATAGACTGTTACGAAGAATTTACAGTTCCGCAGTTCACCTGCCATCTTTCCCAACTTACAGCACAGGCACTAGAGGTTTAAGACGGTTCCCACTTAAAACATCAATTAAGAACTTTACCTTCAAAGTTTTAAAAACGGATAATTGTGGGTTTTATTCATTCCCCAGAAACAGCATTCAACACAGATCTCAACACAATAGTTGTTTAAAGAATATCTGTTGAGTAATTAATGACGTCTGATTATGTTAATATTAGTGCAACCAACATTCGTTTTTTTCCCCCTTCAATTTAGAGTTCTCTCTTGTTGAAAAAGAAACTCGAGGCCATAGCAGTCCCTCAAAAACCCGTGAACGACTTTATTCATAATGAAACAGAAAGCTGGTTCTCAAAATACAACCCAAACACCTCTTTATGTTCGCCATTATTCTGAAACAAAATTAGAAATCAAGCCTGTTTTTAATAGACAATCGATACCAACTTTTCTCAAAATAAAAAATTTCACATTTCAAACTTCTTTTCCGTGTTCGTAGTATTGAGAGTAACAAGTGATTAACAGTATACACAGATTGGGTCAAAATGAAAAACAAGTATATAAATAAAACTACATCTGGACGGGGACCCAACGTTTTTCCTTTCATCTTAGCCAAGACGGTATGTGCCTAAATTTTACTAGATGTGAGACTAGCTTTCCCTAATGTTTCAAGATTTGTTCATTCGACAAATGTTTTATTGAGCATCTGCTATATCCCAAGTCCTTTAACGTTTAAATTTTGTAAAGTGCACACCGCCACCAAATTCCTCCACAAAAGCTTATCACTGAAAACAAGTGCAAGCTAAGGAGAAATTTCTACGTTTCTTGTACAAATTAAAGTCTGCGGATTGGGGTTCTTTTTCAGCTACTAAAACGGCATCAGGGAGCCGCTACCTACCACACCCGTTACCAAAAATTACAGCCAAAGCAGCAAGCGCGGGGTGAACAACCTGTAAGAGTAGCCCGAGCTGCTCCGACAAGGTGGCCAGGGCTTTTCTCCCACGGCCCGGGGACATCCGCGGCAGGACCCTCGGGCGGAACGCGCCGGGCGCCTCAGGCGACAGTCGGGGCTCACTAGCTGGGGTCGCAGCTCCGCCGAAACCCTCACCTGGAGACCCAGGCCCTCTCCGCCCGCCCCTTGCACCATCCTCCCGACTTCCAGACCTGCAAAGCTGGGGGTAGGGGGAGTCTCTTATTTCCATTTTCCATCAAGCAAGCAGTTGGCCGGCTCAGTCGCCCGCCTGCCTGAATTTTGAACTGAGCACGCGACCATTCCTCAGAGAGAATGAAGAAAAGCCAAACGCAGGGTCCTCGGGCATGAGGACCTCGCCCAAACCTGAAAATGGAGCCGCAGGCTCAGCCCGCAGCCCGCAGCGCGCGCCTGGCAGGGCCGGGCCGCGCTTCCCGCGGAACCCTCGGGGACGGGGCTTTGGAGTTTCAGGCCCCCGCTCAAGAGGCCGAGAGGGCGAGGCGTGGGGGGCTGGCGCGCGACCGGAGCCGGCGCTGCACTCACCGTCGCCTTTGTCTCTGCCGCCCGCTTCGGCCGCTGCCGCCCTCCGCGCCGGCTCCGCGGCTCCTGCCGCCCCCACGCCTGCAGCTGCGCTCCCCGGTGCGCTCGCCGCTTCCTGGCTCTCTCCTCCCCACCCAAGCTCACGCGCGGGCGGAGCGAGAGGCGTTGCACGCTAGAGGAGCTGTGGGAAGGCCGGGCGGCGTCGCGCAACTGCCGCGGCCGCCACGCCGGCTCCGCCCCTGCCCCGCCGGCCCCGCCCCGCCTCGCCCTCGGCCCCGCCCCGGCCCTGCCGGCTCCGCCCCGCCTCGCCCTCGGCCCCGCCCCAACCGGGCCCGGCCCGGAGATGGGCCGGCGGGCGGGCGGCTGACCCCAGCCACTCCGGCCGCACAGGTTAGGAAGCCACTCAGGAGACGGGAAGGGAAAGGATGGGAAGATGGCGACCAAACGTGGGCGGGAGCGTACGGGAGCCCCTTCCCTGCCACCCCAGCGCGTTGACAGCTGCGGCTCTCCCCTCCTCTCCCGGGAGCCGCGCCGAGGGGTCGGCTGATGCGCCCGGCGAGGGAGGGCGGGTACGGAGCTGCTGGGGCTGGGGTGGGGACGAGGTGTCTGCCGGTAGCTGTTGAGGTTTATATGTCCTGAAAGCCTTGGACCACTGATTTTTTTAATGTAAAAGTCCGAATCGTTGAATCTGTCATTAACTGACTTAAGAACAAGCACGTTTAGCTGCCATTTGAAATGTGAAAATTATTCATGCACCAAACTTCTGTGACTCTTCTATCTGTATATTGTATATGCTCCAGAAATCGGGAACACATGAGAATGTCCCTGTCTAGCAGCCAGTACTCCGCCAAAATACCTACAAAACTTTACCGTGTGGTCAAAAGGTTAGGGATAAGCGTACTACCACTTAAATAAGTGTTCAAGCCTGCGCTGCTTTGAATATAGAAAGTGGTGAATGTCTCCCCTATCTCCGTTGCTGTCAAAGCATTCTTCTAGTTGCTCAGGCCAAAAACGTTGGTGTCATCATTCTCGGCTGCGCTCATACTCTCATTTTCACCTCCAATCCATCAAGAAAGCTTGTTGATTGTACTTTCAAAATAAATCAGACTAGTTCTCCTCACCTACGTTACACCATCATCTCATTTGTGTTTCAGTGACCTGCTAAAAAGTCTCCTTGCCCATCATTGACCAAAATACCTCTTAAAAGGAAATCTTACCTTAGCATTGAACCTTAGCCTGAGACGGGTCTTTAAAATTGCAACCAGCCTGCCAATTCTCAGTCCTTCCTAGCTTACTCTTTCTTCCAATAACACTTTATACCTTATAACAACCTTTATAATCAATTTCCCAGACCTAAGGTTTAACATTCACAGTCAACTACCATATATCAAAAATATTCAGGAAAAAAATGTAATAATACAAATAAAAAATACAGTATAACAACTACTTATATAGCATTTACATTGTATTAGATATTACAGGTAACCTAGAGATGATTAAAAGTATACAGGAAGACATATGTAAGTTACATGCAAATATTACACTTATATGAAGGACTTGAGCATCCATGGATTTTGGTATCCCAAGAGTTTGAGGTTGTTGTGAGCTGTGATGCCATAGCACTCTACCGAGGGTGGAATAGTGAGACTGTGTCCCCCCAAAAATTAATTAAATTAAATAGACCTCGTTTTTGTTTACAAAACTGATATTGTTTTGTCAATATCAACTGCAGTTTGTGATTAGAATAATACCAAGTAATAATTCTTCTGGAGTCAATATTATGATGTGTCTGCAGTGTCCTTAAAATTGCTACCAAGTAAAATCATATTCCAAAAGGACAAACATAGAAAATAGATGCTGTTCATAATTTATATACATAGTGTACCTTGAAAATACTTACAAAAGATAATGCAACTGTGATAATACAAAAGAAACTGTTTTGCACCCTTACTAATCCATAACAAATGGAAACATTAATGCCAAGGACAGCAGGAAGGAACACGTTGGTCTAACCAACTACTGCTCAGTTCTGTGCTCGCTTAGTTGCCACACTGGCCTGATTTCTGCAGCTTTTTCTTAAATTTTCCTTAAAAATATTTAAAGCAAATGGATTTTTCCTAAAAGCATGCAATTTATGTTTGTTTAAACTGCTTTCCAAAACTTGACACCAGCTATTTCTCACATTTAGGGAATATAGTGCATGGAGTCAGAGACTAGAGTTCATATCCAAATGCTGCTGTGTGATTAGTTAGATGAGTCTGAGCAAAGTTTTTTCTAAAGGTGTCTTTTCTTCCAGTGTAAGGGATAGTTAGTAGTACCTACCTGTGAGGGCTATTGTGAGAAATCAATGAGAGAATTCAAGTAAAGTTCTTAGCCCTGGACCTGGCACAGGCTAAGTGCTGGTAAATGCTAACTATTACTATGTATCATTACATAAGCATACAATTAAGCTCATTGCTCTACATTTCTAATACCGAGAAAACGGTTCATGAGAGGCCCTAAATGGGATGATATGACTTCTACATCAACATATTATAATGTTCAATTAAATGAAAAATTTTAAAGGGGCACTAACATTTCTTCTGCTATCACAATGTGCCAGGCACAGTTCTAGGCAACAAAGGAAACTAAAAGAAATAAGGCACAGAAGAATGTGCAAAGAAGTAATCATATAGTTAAAACCTATGGCTGAAGCTGTCCTCAAAGTATTTTTATGAAGATGGTTAGAACTTAAACATAAAATTTAAAAATTATTCCATCTGGAGATGTTACTTTAAATAAATGTCTATAAGAATTTTTAAAAAGACCTCTAACAGCTTTACGGTTGAATGACATACATTCAACAGATAACTACTTTCAAAGTGGTATGACCATATTTCCTGGTTTATCAGGGATGCCTCTTATCTTGGCTTAATAATTATTTGTGCCTCCTTTCATTCTCAATTGTGTCCAGGTTTGGATGATAAATTATGTGATCACTCCTAACTGGAAGTATGTACAAATTGCTTGGAATACAGGCACGGAATCATCATTCTATAGAAAGCTGGAGAGACTTAACTTGCTCCTTGAAAGGAACATCTGAATGGGCCGAGTAAATCAAAAGAAAGAGGAAAGGCAGAGGAAATAGTTCATTTGTATGATTTAGAGTTAAAACTATGAAGCTGGATGGGCACAGTGGCTCACTCCTGTAACCCCAGCACTCTGGGAGGCCAAGGCAGGTAGATTGCCTGAGCTCACAGGTTTGATATAGTCTGAGCCAGAGCAAAACCTTGTCTCTAAAAATAGCTAGGCATTGTGGTGGGCGCCTGTAGTCCCAGCTAAGAGAAATAAGGCATAGAAGAATGGGCAAAGAAGTAATCGTATAGTTGAGACAAAAGAATCACTTGAGCCCAAGAGCTTGAGGTTGCTGTGAGCTATGATGCACAGCACTCTACTGAGGGCTACAAAGTGAGACTCTGTCTCAAAAAAAAAAAATGAAGTTTTCTATACTTGTGCTTTGAACATTAACTAATAACAAACAGTAAATTCCCTTAACCAATGTTATACAAGTTAGTTGGGAATTTAGTATTTTTCCCTGAAACTATAACAGGGACACACCAAGAAACAAATGATTCAACACATATTCATTTATTTATACAGGATACAGTATCTATTGAGTATCTATTATACACATATATACATGATCTGACCTCTGCATGACAGAAGATAACCAAAAAACTGTAAGGCATAGTCAAATGGCACAAAATCTAGTGGCAAACACCAAATATCTTAGCTAATTAGTCGATAAGATGATGAAACTTGTGGTACATGACTTGTGATTGGGGGAGACAGAAAAATCAGGAAACATGTGGAACTTACTGAGAAAGGAGAAAATGACCCCTTCAGAAGAGACTCATAGTCGATGGCACTTTCTGTAACTGAATCAGCTAAAGGTAGGACGGGAACCTAAGACAAACTTAGCTTCACACTTTTACCCAGGGATAAACTTGCTCTTCATCAAACCACAAATATTCATTGAATGCCTGCTGTTTGCCAAGTAGCATACTAAATGCTGTGGGAAAACTTAGTATAAAGTATGGTCTTTGTCCCTAATGAAATGTTACACACCAACATTTGAATAATTAGACACAGTAGCCTTATGAATGCAGTTGAGGGGATCACTGAGGTCTCTGTTGGTCAGAGAAGGTTTCTCAGAGGAAAAGGAATTCAAGTGTGTCTCTGAGAAGAAGTTAGATCAGTGTCTCCTAAATTATGGATTGCACACCTCTGGTGGTATGGGAGATAATTTTAGGTAATACACTTAATTAGGGGTTGAGGAGCAAGGATAGAGAGAAGTAGATTAGGGTACACAAGCCTTGTCTAGCTTTATCACATAGCCTGGGGGCTAATTGCATTGTAGCCTCACAGCTCCAAAATAATTTAGAAATTATTATATAATAAAAATGCCTCTGGAGACAACTAGAGAAGAATAATGAAGCCTTTCCAGAATCACTCTGCTGTCAGGTTAGAGACCACAAGTGACTAAGAATTTCTTATTCTTTTTCTTTTCTTTTTTGTTTAACAGTTAGATTTTTATGTGACAAATAGTACAGATTTTCCACATATGATAGCAAAAAAAGTTTCCTTTACGTATTGGTTAAAGTTAAAAAATATGAGTCAGCTAAAAGAAAACAATAACGGCGGGAAAGAAAGGGGATGTGGCACTTTTAGGAAGCTCAAAGCTCCAGAAATTGGCACCTTAAAGGTGTGTTTCCAGGGAGAACAAGAACCACAATGTATTGTGAGCAGACTATTGTAGGGTTGGCGTACAAGAGTGGGGCAAGATGAAGTCCAGGATGCAGGTAAGAAGAGGGAGTGGAGTTCTCCCCTGGCAATTCAGACTCGGCTCGGGGTCTGCGTCAGAGAAAAAGGTACTTCTCTCTGTACCTTGGGGAAGCTCCTGACTCCAGAGGCGCTATCACAGCTAGCTCCACTGGTATGTTAGGGAGTCACTCAGCAGGAACCAGTGGAACTCCATCTCTGTGTTCGCCAGGGATCCAGCAAGAGGGAAGCAACTTACTCTTAAAACAAGCGAGACAGAAATGTTGCCACTTTTTCCTAGCACAGAGATCTACATGTTGCTTTCATAATGAGTAAAGGTTAGAAGCGAAGTTGTAAGAAAAGGAAGATGGCACAAGATGGTCTTTCCCAGCCCATCCACGCCTTGCCCCAGCAAGTGTCACTGCCTCATGTTGATTCGCCTTTTGCTTTTGTCCCCACAACTAGCTAAGCTAAGTAGCTGGAAGGATTTTAGCACCTTGCTCCCTGCCACAGCCACCGTGGTGGTGTATGTACTCTGTCTGCATGATCCCCAGGACTTGGGTGGAAGATTTCAAAAAACGTACCCTGCTACCAATATTCTGTGCCCTAATCCCCAGAACCTGTGAATAGAGATATCATTCCCGTGATTATGTTATGTGTCATAATTGATCATAGTACAGGCAGATTATCTGAATGGGCCTGGTCTACTTGCAAGAGCCTTTAAAAGTGGAGAGTTTTCTCTGGCTAGTGGCAGAAAGAGAAGTCAGATTCAAAGCATGAAAAATATTTGATATGGCAGTGCTGGGTGGAAGATTGGGGGAGGGCACATGTAGGAGCCAAGAGTGGCCCTTGGCTGACAGCCAGGAAGGAAAAAGTCACCTCACTCCTATACTCACAAAGAGCTGAATTCTGCCAACAAAAGAAAGAGCTTGGGAGCAGAATCCCTCCTCCCCGCTAGCCTACAGATAAGAACTCAAACTTGCAAATACCTTGATTTCAGCCTGTGATAATGTGAACAGAGAGCCTAGCCACACCGTGCTGAATTTCTGACCTTCAGAGAATATGAACTAATAATGGGCGTTGTTTCAGGCCACTAAGTTTGTACTACAGGCCTGTCCCCTATGAACAAGGTAGGTTCTGTAGGGTGTTTTTTTTTTTTTAAGTTAAATTAGTATGTAAGTTGGAACAAGTACATTTACCTCTTACCTGTAATAGCCTCTATTCGTAAGTGCAAGTTGTATATCATTCAGATGTTTATAACTCTGGGACTGCCTGTACTTTGTCACAAAGCAATGGAATACTGACATAGCCACTGTCACTGAAGCAACTGCTCCCTAGACCAGCTGAGAGGTAGCCTCTTTAGCCTCAAGAATGTATCTGAATTTCCACTCTATTGTCAGACCACAAAGATAAATGCACCAATTCTCAGGCATTAGTAAACAAGACTGGGACGTATGTTTATGATTAAATGGAAGAGGGCAGCCATGAAACAAGATTGGAATTCCTGATAATCAGGCATATGGAGACTTATGTGTCATTTTCATTTGGATGAAAAAGCAAATGTGACTTTATTTTGAAGTAACAGGATGGTGAGTCCTCACAATTATGGGTAGTATTAGAATGTCTGGTGGCATATGGTACAAGTCTCTGGAAAGGACAAACAGTGGAAATGCACTGTTCCCTGATCCAAAGAGAATGAATCTAGAGTCAGGTGGATATGGGTTCATTCTGCTGATTGTCGGATCTTTGGCTGTGAGCAATTTTCTTAATCTCTCAGCCTACTCATCTTTTTTTTTTTTTTTTTTTGAGACAGAGCCTCAAGCAGTCACCCTGGGTAGAGTGCTGTGGCATTACAGCTCACAGCAACCTCCAACTCCTGGGCTCAAGCGATTCTCTTGCCTCTGCCTCCCAAGTAGCTGGGACCACAGGCGCCCGCCACAACGCCCGGCTATTTTTTGGTTGCAGCCGTCATTGTTGTTTGGCGGGTCCAGGCTGGGGATTCGAACCCGCCACCTTAGGTGTACGTGGCTGGTGCCCTAGCCGGTTGAGCTATAGGCGCCGAGCCCAGCCTACTCATCTTAAAATAGAAATAATAGCTATGTAATAAGGTTTGGGGAGAACTAAATGAAATGGTTTGTGTAAAATCTCAATGTTTGCAGCACTGTTGACCATCAAGAATTTACTGATGTTATTAATGTGGAATTTTCCCCCACAACTTCCTTGCTATGTTTTTATAGTAAAAGTAGCTAAATTATAGCATATAGTAGGCCACTGCTATCCTACAGAAATATAATGCAAACCCACATATGTAATTTTAAATATTCTAGTAGCTACAAAAAAAGGTGAACAGAAACATGCAAAATTAATTTTAATGCTATATTTTATTTAACCCAATATATAAAATATTATCATTTTTAACATGCAATCAACATAAAAATGTATTAATGATCAATTTACATTATTTAAACTAAGATGTCAAAATTCACTATGAGTCTTTTACACTTATACGTATCTCAGTTCCAAATAGCCATGTTTCAAGTACTCAATAGCAATGTATAGTTAGTGTTTATGGTTTTAGACAGCTCAGTACTAGACTTTTAGTTAACTATTTCAATAAATTCTTCTTTACTCTTTGTTAATTCTAAAATAAACATAAAAAGATAGTTATGGGGATATGAACACATATACATGTATGTCACACTCTACACCTGGCCATGGTGGTATGCTCCTATAATCCCAGCTACCCAGGAGGCCAAGGCAGGAAAATCACTTGAACCCAGGAGTTCAAGGCCAGCCTGGGCAACATAGTGAAGCCCCATCAGAAACAAACAAAAAAACATTTAGATGTTTTATTTTGCTTTTTAGCCATCAGTTCTTAGTTATAATGAGTCACACTTCAATCAGAGCATCAGGGTATAAGTGGTATTTATATTTCTCTTTTATTCTTTTTTTTCCAGAAAAATTCTTTTTTTTTTTTTTTTTTTGTTAAATCATAGCTGTATACATTAATGCAGTCATGGGGTACAGTTCGCTGGTTTTTTATACAATTTGAAATATTTTCACCGAACTGGTTAACATAAGCCTTCATGGCATTTTCTTAGTTATTGTGTTAAGACATTTACATTCTACATTTAGAAAGAAATTATAGCCTAAGAATATGGGGAAACGGGACTGAGGAGGATGGGTGGAAGGAGGGTGATTGGTGGGACCACACCTATGGTTCATTACAGAAAAATTCATTTATTCAGCAAACATGCATTCAATAGCCAGGTATTTTGCTGGGAAATGGTGGTACATAGATTTCTAATTTCAATCTCAAATCAAACACAAATCAAAGGTACCTAGCTAAAGTAAAATAGTACCTAGCAACCATGATAGCTAGTTTAAAACAAAAACCTATCTTGCACATTGGTTCATTAGTTTTTAAAGTAACGTTAGCAAATCATTATATATTTTCTTTGCTTTTTCCTTAAGTACTTTGAATTAGACTCTGATTCTACATCAGCTTATTTCTTCTTTCTAGGTCAGTACACCCATTATGTAAGAAGAAAGCAAATCAGTATGGGATTTAGAATAGAAGCAATGCACAGAAGCCACCTGAAGATTCATTATTTTTGCACATACAATAAATCTGTGGCACATCCAGGCAGGAAGCCCTGTGGGATCCTCAAAGATGATTCAGACAGTGATCTTTCTCCTAAGGTGGACTCAGAAAAAAATAGGACACACTGAAACACGTAGACCACAGGTAGAACACTGAAGGGGACTGAGAGACACCAAAAAACATGACACAGTGTTTGTGAAGAGATTCCCTCTCAGTGGGGATGAGGGAAGATATGAGAAAAGTTTCCTTTGTGAAGGGTTTTAAAGAAAGGTCTTTAAGTAAAGGTTAATCGGGCTCAGCCCTTAAGTTACTGGGATGAAGGTAGAGAATGGTGAAAGTGAAACCCAACAATACTGCAGGCTCTTTGCACCTAATTCTAACCCTTGACCCTGCCTTCCTCTGCCTCTGAGGTCTTCCCAGGTTTGCCTCCTGTACCCACAAACAGCTCCTTCCCTCTTCTGTTTCTAACCCTCCATTTAGAATATGGCTCTTGGTGTTCACCTTGTTCTCAGACCAGCCTTCCTGTGGGATGGAGCATGTCATTCTCAGACAGAGGTTCTGCAGCCACATGCAGACCTCACCTAACCGCTCCTCTGGCCCCAGTTCTAGTCCGGAAGCTGCTGACTCTAGAGGCAGCCACCGCAGCTTCCGGCTCCAGTGTTACTCTTGTGTGAAGAGGAAGTTGGGCACGATTTACTAAGTATCATCCCAGAGATAAAGCTCACATTTGACTCAGTCTGTGGGAGTCCAGAGAGGATTCCTAAAAGAGCAGATGCTTAAGAGATATTACAGAAGAACGACAGGAGGGATGAAATGCTCTGGGCGTAGAAGAACAACATGTATAAAATCAGGGAGCTGGGGGAGTCTGATGGCCTTAGGGAACCAGAGAATGAGTGCAGAACAGAAGGGCACATGTGGGCTCAGACAGGGAATGATGCTGACCTTGCTGAAAGAGACACGAAATTATGCTAAGGAGGAGAAAGACAAAATGTGCTGATGTTGCTTTAAGAGTAAAGTTTATATGTACAAACATATGATTAATGCATCACAAAACCTTTGAACTTTAAAATGCTCTAGCTTCAATTACTTCCTTGATAAACTCCATGTAACCGCATTCACTCAGAAAGAGTAATATGGGAAAACCTGAAATGGAATTATATACCTACTGGGTTATTTCATGCATATCTGTTTACTTTTTTTTTTTTAGAGACAGAGTCTTACTCCATCACCCTTGGTAGAGTGCTGTCGTGTCACAGCTCACAGCAACTTCCAGCTCTTGGGCTTAGGCAATTCTCTTGCCTCAGCCTCCCAAGTAGCTGGGACTACAGACACCCACCACAACATCCAGCTATTTTTTTGTTGCAGTTTGGCCAGGGCCAGGTTTGAACCTGCCGCCCTTGGTGTATGGGGCCAGCACCCCACTCACTGAGCCACAGGCGCTGCCCTTATCTCTTTACTTTTAATCAATCATCAGTACTTTGGTGGTTGAATTCTCCATGGTTTATTTTTTATTGATTAGAATAGTTTGTATCTGCTGGGTTTTCCTCCTAAGGAAAAGTAATTACACACACACATGAGATTCACCCTGGGCAATGTCATTTCCATAGGGCATTCTGCTTTTCATACATTGTCTCCTTCATTTTTCCTTTCTCTCACAATATAGAATTATACATTCTCTTCTACTAAAAAGCAGATTAAATTTAATGACAAAAATATAACCTCCTAGAAGAGTCTGTATCTTTGATAGCTAATTAACTTACTTAATGTTAACATGTTAGCTATTTGAAAAGTCCATAAGAATTTTCTAAATGGGAAAAAGATGAAAGTTTTTTTGTTTTTATTTTTGTTTTGAGACCAAGTCTTACTCTGTTGCCCTGGGCAGAGTGCCATGATGTCATAGCTCATAGCAACCTCAAACTATTGGACTTGAGTAATCCTCTTATCTCAACCTCCCAAGCAACTGGACTACAGGCACCTGCCACCACGCCTAGGCTAGTTTTTCTATTTTCAGTAGTTACAGAATCTTGCTCTTGCTCAGGGTGGTCTCAAGCTCATGAGCTCAAGCAATCCACCTGCCTTGGCCTCCCAGAATACTAGGATTACAGGGGTGAGCCATTGCACCTGGCCAAAAGTTTTCTTGAAAATAGTTTCAGTATTACTTTCATATTCTATGAACTGATAAATTGTAAATCAATAAAACAGGTACATAAAATATTAAAATAAGCCATCTGTGAAGAATTCTAATTAGCTATAGTGTTATTGCTAATCAGTTCTTAACTTTGTTTTTATGTAGTTTTATTACAACTATGTACATTGTTTAAGAGTGTATTTAAATTTTTTAAATTAATGGAATATTTAAAAGCCGTTTTAGGTTTCCAGAATGGAAAGTACAGAGAGTTTCCCATAACCTTATTTCCTTCTCCTTTCCCTCCTCCAGTTTCCCCTTTTGTTAACATCTTGCATTAATATGGTATATTTGCTATAATTGATAAGCCCATATTGGTATTATTAACTAAAGTTCATATTTACATGAGTGCTCACTCTTTTTGTCATACGTTTTATGGGCTTTGACAAATGTGTGATCATATGTATCCATTACAGTATCATCCAGCTTAGTTTTGCAACCCCAATAATCCCCTCTGCTCCACCTTCCTTCCTCCCTTCCTCCCCCAACCACTGATAACCCTGGATCTTTTTACTGTGTCCATAGTTTTGCCGTTTCCAGAATGTCGTATAGTTGGAATCACATGGTATGATTTTTAGATTTGCTTTTTTCATTTAGCAATATGCATTTAAGTTTCCTTCATGTCTTGTCATGGCTGGGAAATTCATTTTGAAATTATTGTTTCCATCTTTATAACGAGATTCTCATAGGAGGGGGAGTAGAGATCCTATCTTTTTCAACTATTGTCAGGATAAATCCATATTGTTTCTGTCAGTGTCATTTATTTATTTTTACTGTTGTTCAGTATTTTCTGATGAACTATACCACAGATTATTTATCTTCTCGCCTATAAATGGGCATATGGTTTGTTTCCAAGTTTTTACTTTTGTGAAAAGTGTTCTTGTACCAGGTACCTCTTGTACATGAGCAAGAGTTTCTCTTAATGGGTACCTAAGAGTACCCGTTGCATCCTACGGTATATGAATATTCAACTTGGAGTGACGATGAACAATTTGCCAATTTGCGTTTCTGTGAGCAATGGATCCACAGCCTTCCCGACACTTGGCGCTGACTTCCTATGTTATTGCCCTTTAAATGGGTATAAAATGGTAACTCCCTGTAACTTACATTTGCATTGCTCTGGTCAATAAAGATGGTGAACAATTATCTTAGAATATCATCCAGAACAGTTTTGCAACCCTAAAATTCCCTATGTTTCACCTTCCTTCCTCCACCTTACAAGATACTGTAAGACTTTATCTTTATATAGTCTAAGAAATATTCCTTTCTAAAAGTTTCTTTTTAAAGGAAGGAATTACACTTATCTAAGAGTTTTAAAGTTTTCTTTTTGACATTAAAATCATGAAATCAGATGAAGTATCATATTCTGCCGAGTACAATGTGCGCCCACATTTTTGGCCCAAACATTCAGGAAAATGCCCCTCCGGAAAGTGTGGGCTCTCAGCTGAAGACACAGGTCTGGGGAGGTTAATGCTCTCCTGGTAATTGGAGCTTATCACACCACCCTCCACAGTCACCTCTCTGTGAAGCCTGCCCTTCCCTCTCTCCTTGGAGGTCTTCCCTCTTCCTCACAGCAGAGGTCACCACCAAGTTGGCCAAGAGTATGGCCAGCAGGGCTTCCAGTCACCTCTGCATGGCCCCCCTTGACTTCCCTGCCACCACTCCCTCCCTTGAGTGTGGTGCTCCTTGGACCTTGCTCCAGCCCACCCCACTGGATCCCAGTCCTTCCAGATTGAAACCCCATATGCCTGGTGGGCCTAGGTAGGAGAGTGTGGCACCCCAGGAGGCCCTCTGTGTTCCTCTGCTGCCAAGCCATACCACCCATGTATAATGTATGTTGTTATTTTTCCTTTAAAAATTTGGACAAAAAGTGTGTATTACACACAGCATAATATGGTAACTTTTTAAATATGCTGTGAAATAGGGATCTAGTTTCTTCCCACTGCATTACTGAATCTGTTCCTCCTTTCCCCCACTCATCTGACTTGCCATCTTTCAAGTGCATCAAACTTTTATGTATAGGTCTGTTTCTGAGATTTTCATTCTATTTCATAGGTCAGTTTACTTATTGCTGCATCAATCCTATGCTATCTTATTAACTATATAAAGCTCCACAATAAATACTGATAGCTGGTAAGACAATTCCTCTCTCCCTGAACTTATTATTTAGAAATGTTGGCTCAGCGCCTGTGGCTCAAGTGGCTAAGGCACCAGCCACATACACCTAAGGTGGCAGGTTCGAATCCCCAACCCGGACCCGCCAAACGATAATGACGGCTGCAACCAAAAAATAGCCAGGTGTTGTGGCGGGCGCCTGTGGTCCCAGCTACTTGGGACGCAGAGGCAGGAGACTCGCTTGAGCCCAGGAGTTGGAGGTTGCTGTGATGCCACATCACTCTACCCAGGGGGACAGCTTGAGGCTCTGTCTCAAAAAAAAGAAATGTCTTGATTATTCAATATAAATTTTAAAATAATCTTATCATGCTTCATGAAAACCCCTATATAAATTTCAATTGAAATTACCTTGGACATTTAGATCAATTTGGGGAGAATTCTCTCCATTTATTCTAGACTTTTTGCATATTTCTTTTAAAAAGTTTTATAATTTCCCTTTGGAAAGGTCTTGGATAACCTTTGTTGAATTTATTCTTAGATACTTGATGTTCTGTGATATTAACTGTTTCTTCTCTTTGTTTTCCAGTTGCTGGCTGCTTCTACATAAAGATGCAACTGACTTTTGTCTTACATCAGATACTTTGTTAATTTGCAGATTATTTGAAGTTTTCTTTGTAAAAAATCATATCAATCACAAGTACTCACAGTTTTATTTCTTCCTTGCCAATCCTTATGCCTCCACACTGGTTGGGACCTCCAGCCTAAGACTCAATAGAAAAGGTGATAGAGAAATCTTCGTCTTATTCCTGGTTTTTTTTCTTTTTTTTGAGACAGAGCCTCAAGCTGTCCCCCTGGGTAGAGTGCCGTGGCATTACAGCTCACAGCAACCTCCAACTCCTGGGCTCAAGCGAGTCTCCTGCCTCCGCCTCCCAAGTAGCTGGGACCACAGGCG
>CAUYTI010058187.1:0-5000 GCA_963575145.1 Galago senegalensis
GTCCCAGCTACTTGGGAGGCGGAGGCAGGAGACTCGCTTGAGCCCAGGAGTTGGAGGTTGCTGTGAGCTGTAATGCCATGGCACTCTACCCAGGGGGACAGCTTGAGGCTCTGTCTCAAAAAAAAAAAAAAAGAAAAGAAAAGATTTTTGGGAGATACTGATTTTTTGAAACTCCTTATTTCTTACTTTAAGTCATTTTAAAAGAAAAACATTTTAGCATTAGGAAGTTAGAAAATAACCTAACCTATCTTATTTATAGCACAATTACAGGATAAAGATTTTCATACACCTGTACCCTAAGAACCAAAACCTATCCACTTTTTTACCCCTTCCTTCTAGACTGTAAAACATAGTTCTAAAACTAAATTCAAATCTGTTGACAATTAGGAGTATCCACTTGTGGATGGTACAGAATTCTCAGATAATGACATTCTCTTTTAGTGTAAAACTCACATTTCCATTCTGAGAAAGTACAGATTCTACATTTCTAAGTTGATGTTTCCAGATAAGGAGAGACAACTTAGTGGCAAACAAAATGGAATATTATTAATTATGGTCCATAAGACACATTCTGCCATTTGACTAGTTTGGGTAAGACTTCTGTTGATTACTAGCAAACTCTGGCCATAAGCCTTTCTTTCCTAGGCCAGAAAGGAAGACAAAGAAACTCATTTCTCGGGCAGTGCCTGTGGCTCAAATGAGCAGGGTGCTAGCTCCATTTGCCAGAGGTGGCAGGTTCAAACCCAGCCCCAGCCAAAAAAAAAAAAAAAAAAGAAATTCACTTCTCTACTCTTCCCCATTTCCCTGACAACAAGTACTTTGCTTTTTAAAGTTTGAATTCTAGGCATTCCAAATATTATATAATATATAAAGAAACACTTAAAGCTTAATCTTCCAGGCTCAGTGCCTATAGCTCAGTGGCTAGGGTGTCAGCCACATATACCGGAGCTGGAGGATTTGAATTCAACCCTGGCCTGCCAAACAACAATGACAATTATAATGAAAAAATAAAAAATAGCCTGGTGTTGTGGTGGGCGTCTATAGTCTCAACTACTTGGGAGGCTGAGGCAAGAGAATCGCTTAAGCCCAAGAGTTTGAGGTTGCTGTGAGCTATCATGCCATAGCACTCTACTGAGGGCAACATGGTAAAACTCTGTCTCAAAAAAAAAAAAAAAAAAGGCATAAAACCTTAATTCTTCCAAAACATTCTCACTTGATTCTTACTTAAATCATTAGTGAAAAGGTAGTAAGGTTATAATACATTTTAACTGGCAGCACCTGTGGCTCAGTGGGTAGGGCACTGGCCCCATATACCAAGGGTGGTGAGTTCAAACCCGGCCCTGGCCAAACTGCAACAAAAAAAAATAGCTGGGCGTTGCGGCGGATGCCTATAGTCCCAGCTACTCGGGAGGCGGAGGCAAGAGATTCGCCTAAGCCCAGGAGTTGGAGGTTGCTGTGAGCTGTGTGACACACCACGGCACTCTACCAAGGCTGATAAAGTGAGACCCTGTCTCTACCCCCCACCCAAAAAAAAATATATATATAATAATAACAACACATTTTAACAATGCACACAAAAGAAATCCAAGTGCAAAATTAAACATAAAAAATTCATTGTCCTTTTGGGTTTTTAACAGAATAGCTCCCAAATAGCAAACTCCTGGTTACTGTTTTAAGTAGATTAAAAACAAGATTAACAAATGTCCAAAGCATGTCAAATTATAGCCTCTACTAGCTTAAAATTCTGTTGATTGTAAAACCCTGTTAGTAGTTATAGTGGGGTAGGATTTTTACTATAAGTGAGACTAGAAATGACAGGGATAGGAGAAAGGACTTTCCTTTTTTGGATAAAGAGTGAAAATTTTATCCAGAATGAGTTGTGATATATATAGCCTGAGTTGTGTGTATTTATAGCCTCACAATCAGGCTATAAATACAGCAGAAATTAAAATATCAGAATAGTGCAATACCATTAAAGATCTAAAAAATTTTCTAAGCATTTTGTGAAGGATGCAAATTATTATTTGAGAAAATTATGTAATTGCTAAATGAAATAATGTATTTTTTATTTTTCCATGCAGATCTCCAAATCAATAAAGATACAAAGTTATGACATAATTTTATAGTCATTAAAATACATAAAGATGTTATAGCCATATAATTATGTAGTATTTTAAAGTTTTATTAGTGTGTGCCCTTTAGAACAATAGCCTTAACTTTTATTAATGTAGTGAAATCTAGTTAATTTTCATTAAAAAGCTATCCAGTTCACATACTGATTGTTCAAGATACTTCATTTTATCTCTCATAAATTGCTGAAAATAGCAAACACTTCTCTTTTGCAACTTTCTTTTTACTTCCTAACATGTTTTAAGGAGTTTTTCATTTGGAACCTTTTACAAATCCACTTATATCAATCAACCATACCACCTTTCTTAAAGGTTTGAGAAATGATATTTTCTTTAACCTATAGATTTTTCTTTTATAAAAAAGAAAGTACTTCCTGGATAAACCTCAATTTGCATGCAGTCATTAAAATTCAAGTTGCTCTGTAAATGACCTAGTTTTACTGGCTTGGAAGCAGATAAAAAAAACTGAAAAGCTCCCAAATGTAAACATTTCTGAACTGTGTGCTAACCAATCTCCCTCCAGCATCTGCAGTTTGTTTTGGGTAAGAAATAGATAATTTTTGGTTAGAAAAAGAAATTAATCAATGTTTAAGAATAGGAAGTTCCAGAATACTAAGTAGACTGGCTTAAATGGTCAAATAGTAACAATTCTAATGTAGGCTTCATCACTTGGTCATTGTGCCGACTGACGCCACGTTTATGTGTGAGGGCTACTATGAGTCAATAGATGGCAGTCCATCGCCTAGTAAAAGGGCTGAAGCTGACTAAAATCACCATGCATCTTGTTTGCTTTCAAGAATGAATGCTGCTTAATTACATACATTTGGATATTACTCATAAACTGATAACTTAAATATTTAACTATTTTATTTTAGACGGACTGATATTTAAACATGTTCATACACATATTAGTTTTGTATTTGTAGGTACATAGTAAACTCATTAACAATTTAAACTTGTTAGTTATAAATAGCAATGGTTACTTCAATATATATTTTTTAAATCAACCAAGATTCCAGATTAGGATAAATGACATTTTCAAATTGAATGTTATACCTATAGATAGGATATATTCTAATTCCCTAAAATGTTAATTCATTTAGTTTTCAGTTATTTTTCCTAATGATTCTTTTTATAATTTATGTATCTAAAAAGTGAAAATATTAAAGAAATCTTCAAATATTTCTATTTTTATAAGGAAACCAATTTTTACTCTTTAATAATTATATAAAAGAACACAGGTGCAAGTAATCAAAAAAGCAGCTTAAAATAGTATAACCTACATTTCAAGATTGGAATTCTTTAAGTTAAAATTCTAAAGTTAAAAGAAATATAATGTTCAGTCAAGTCTAATCAGCTGGAAAACAAATAACAAAGAAGAAATACAACTTCAAATCTATTAGGATATTGGTTTAATACAGTTACAAAGAGCGGCTCTGTGATCTTGAAAAGTATAATACATATATAATTAGATTTGATTAAAAAAATTGCTACATAACCACAAACTAATATATTTACCTAGTGTTTCACAACTGTAACATCTATGTGTAACATATAAGGGCATGTATATATTTTTTGGTATAACACTTAAAATTTTAAAAGATCCTAACTGGGCATTTGAGGGACAGTTGAGTAATTACAGCTTTCTATTGAAAATCTTTAAGTAAGTTAAATGGTATTAACAAAATGTGAAAACAAACCACCTGATGGCATTCCTGGATTCTTGGGCCTGTGACAGACTGATGGTTAGAGCCTATTTGTTGTTTTGCTTATTATTTCTTTAAGAGGAAAGAAATAAGAACACGTTTCCCCCAAATTTTGCCCTCTCTATTTTTACTACCCGTTTTTCTATAAACAGAACTTTTTAATAAGCAATACCATAAAGAACTTTTAACAACTATTAATATATTACATCATATAACTGTATAATTAAAAGCATAATTGTCTCTTGCTCAGCACAACATTTTTAATACATAAAAATAAGTGACTACAAGGACCATTGTGAATTACTGAAATTATCTAAGCTGAATGATAAAAAGTAAACTAACTTCATAATATTGATTCAATTAGATTCTACAGCAAACTATGTTTTCTACTTCCACTCAGCCTAAAATCACAATAAAGGGAAACCAGAGAACTGGATAACTTAAATGGTATGAGGCAGTATGTATGCATTTTGAGTAAGTCAAAAAGGCTTAAGGATATGACAGTTGAATTGTTCTATATGAAAGATACACTAATTTTTTTCTGGCTTTATTAAAGAAATGTGTAAATATTTCAGTAAAGGCAGAAAAATGATAATGGAAGATATGATGGCATGTATGGTTGTAGATAGTACATTTTAAAGACACTGGATTATTACTCTTTTTTCATTGCTTCTACCATACTTTTTCCATTTAATAAATATAATGTAGGAAGACTGACAGATATCATAATATAATCATTAAAGGATGCCAATAATAAAAAACAATCAAAATTTTTTAAGAACAAGAAAATAAAGGATAGGGTTGTGGGCAAGGGAAAAAAGAAAAAGTATATTACTGCTTTTGCAGTACAAAAACTCTTCAGATGTTTATTATCTTCTAGCAGAAGATACTTGTCTATATTTTATGGTCAGCAGTTCAGAGAAGGGTAAATAGGCTAGGTCTTGGGGAAAATAAAAAAGGTGCTTTTACTCACCGTTAGGTGATACTGCCTCCAGATTTCTGGGCAAGCCTGGAAAATAAAAATATTGATCAGCTGGGAGCATGAAACAAGGTACTTTACAGCCTGTTGGTTTTGGCATAACCCAGCATCCACCGGTGTCGGTCACAGGAAAATAAGAAGCTTAACAGAAAGGGTCTGCATTTCAGCTTCAAAAACCTGGCTAGA
>CAUYTI010058187.1:10000-12646 GCA_963575145.1 Galago senegalensis
TAAAAAGGATTCAGAAGTATCAATGAGCACCTACTATGTGCAATGTACTTTTTATAGCTATGTAGCTATTTTTACAATTAGCTAAGGTCTACTCAATGATTTTTTTTTAGAGATAGAGTTTTACTTGGTTACCCTTGGTAGAGTGCAGTGACATCATAGCTCACAGCAACCTCCAGTTCTTGGGCTTAGGTGATTCTCTTACCTCAGCCTCCTGAGTAGCTGGGACTATAGGTGCCCACCACAACACCTGGCTATTTTTTTGCTGCAGTTTGGCCGGGGCTGGGTTTGAACCCACCACCCTGGGTATATGGGGCCGGGGCTCTACTCACTGAGCTATAGGTGCCACCCCTCAATGATGTTTTTAGTTATTCAAAAATACATAGAAAAGAACACTGGATCAGATAACCTGACCAACTGGTTATCCATACGTAAAAATATGAACCTTGATCTAAACCTCATATTTGATAAAAATATTTACTCATGGATCATAGATCTGAATATAAAACATAAAATGATAAAATGTTTGAAAGACTATAAAGAAAATCTTGTTACCTGGGATTGGTAAAGAGTTTTTAGAAATGATATCAAGAGCATGATTCATAATAGAAAAAAATTGACAAACTAAACTTCATGAAATTAAAAAACATTTGCTCTGCCAGAGAACTGGAAAGAGGATAAAGACAAACTATGGGCTGGAAAAAAATATTTTCAAATCACACACTCAATAAAATACTAATATTCAAAATATCAAGTGTTCAACTGTATTATTATGATTAATAAAATCATATAAAACCCAATAATAATGAAATAAACAAAAACCACAATGAGATAAATACGTGTACTACTCATCTATTAGAATGGCTAATATAAAAAAAGGAATTCAATGTCAAAAGAAGTATTAATGAGGGTGGCGCCTGTGGCTCAAAGGGGTAGGGCACTGGTCCTATATGCTGGAGGTGGTGGGTTCAAACCTAGCCTTGGCCAAAAACTGCAAAAAAAAAAAAGAAAAGAAAAGAAAAAGAAGCATTAATGAAAAATAAAACTCAACTATAATTTCTGACATAAAAAGAATAATTTGGACTATTTTACTCTAAACTCTTCCTATGCAAATCTACATGAACATAAATACATAACATCTATTTTGAAATAGAATTATACTTCATATACTGCTTTGTATTTTTTGCATTTCATTTAACATACTAGCAACTTCTTTAGCTTTCAATATTCATTTCTACATCATTTTCTAAATGGCTGAATAGTATCCTAGTATACTAACATGTTGTAAGGTTTTTAAGTTATTCCTGCTATTAAATTTTGGGTTGCTTCTAGTTTTCATTATTCTAAACAACACTGAAAAAAACATTCTTATAACTATATATCTTTGCAAACATCCATCGCTGAATTCCAGAAAGGCCATCCAAATGTACTTTGATAGTGCAGCTTCCCTGACATTGGTTATTATTATTACTGACATATTTTCCTTTCCTCATATTGATTTGTAAGCATTTTTAATATATTAAATATATATATTCTAGATAATTGTCGCACCATATATATTACAAAAATCTTTCCCAAACTGTGGCCTGACATTTAATTTTGGGATGAATGGTCTTTGGGGGGATGAACAGACTTTTCTGGCGGGGGGGAGTAGTTAAATCTATTATCCTTTTCCTTTATGCTTTCTGACATTGATGTCTTTGTCTTCTAATAAGAGAATTTAATCTAATACAAGTACATTTAACAATGTATTCAGACATGTACTTTTGGCTTCACTGTTCATTGGTGCTGATCTTAATCCCTGACTTTTCCCTTAAATTCAGAAATGAGCAATAGATCGACTATATCATCTTATTGCCTTAGAATCCACTAACTTCTAGAGATTTCTTTGGTAAAAGAAATACCTTTTGGTATTTAGTTTCATGCAGGAGAAGTTGATGTTGATCCGATTTGAGTATTTTTCTCTCCCAATGTCAGTATGGTATTTTTAAAATTTCAAAATATTAAAGAGGCACAGATGTTTTTGTTACATGGATACAATGTATAATGCTGAAGTCAGGGCTTTCAGTGTGCCTGCCACCAGGGCAGTGTGTGCTGTATTGCATAGGTAAATTTTAATCCCCCATAACCCTCTCACCAATACCCCTTCTAAGTTTTTAATGTTCTTTATATCTTTTTGTTTGGCACTCAGAAATTTCATTGGCATGTCTAGATATGGGTCTTTTTTGCCCTCATACTGGGTGTGAACTCTCATGATCATAACTTCTTTTTACTGTTTTGCCTGGGATTTTTCTCAACTTTCCTATGTCCTACAGTGAGTTTATTTCTAATTTGGGGACATTTCTGATTCCTTTTTTGATCTACTAATTCTTTGTGTATGCCTGTAATTTTTTCTTTTCTATTGGCTTACTAAAAAAAAATGGAGACTTAACAATGTTTAGGTCTCCGATCAACTCATTCATGGAAAAGTTTAAATGCAATCAAATTTGGTTTGTGGGCTTGGTGCCTATGGCTCAAGAGGCTAAGGCGCCAGCCACATACACCTGAGGTGGCAGGTTCGAATCCAGCCCAGGCCTGCCAAACAACAATGATGGCTGCTACCAAAAAAAAAAAAAAAAAAAAAAAGCCAGGCTTTGTGGTGGGAGCCTG